>JAKSZT010053766.1:5511836-5652280 GCA_026826555.1 Tolypeutes matacus | reverse complement strand
TTCCTTCCTTCCTTCCTTCCTTCCTTCCTTCCTTCCTTCCTTCCTTCTTTCCCTCCGTTCCTTCTTTCACGTATTATATCTATCTATCTATCTATCTATCTATCTATCTATCTATCTACATCTCTACCTATATCTCTATCTATCTACTATTTATCAACCCATTCACTAGGTTGTATACATCATGTTATTTTAACACTCAATACTGCCATGTACATTTCCTAAGAAAGGGACATTCACTTATTGTATTAGTCAGCCAAAAGGGGTGCTGATGCAAAGTACCAGAAATCTGTTGGCATTTATAAAGGGTATTTATTTGAGGTAAAAGCTTACAGTTACAAGGCCTTGAAGAGTCCAATTCAAGGCTGTTTTCTCACCAAAGTTTGTTGACACATGTTGAAGCAAGATGGCGGGTGATCTCTGTCCTCTCATTCCAGAGCTTCCTCTCCTTCTTGAGGCTCTGTGGGCCCAGGTTCTTCCTGACCACAGCTGAAGCCAGCATAGGGTTTATCTCTCAGGGCTTCTCAGCTGCTCTGTTCTCTTCCTGTGTATCTTCTTCTGTGTCTTCTTGAGTGAGTGCCCATTTATATCAGTCCACCAAGGGGGCAGGGACTTAACCTAAGTTATACCCTACCGACATGGTTGATTCAAAGCCCTAATTTTAACATAATTTAATCAAAGACATCTCAGTTGAATCTAAGACAAACAAAGATATGATGCTCAGAGGAACAGACCAGTATAAAAATATAATCCTTATCTTTTTTGGGGTTCATAAATAATCTCAAACTGCCACACTTATGTACCCACCTTCAGTACAATTATCAAGTTCTAGAAATTTAACACTGATATAAAACTTACAATCTATATTCCAATTTTTTTCACATGCCCTAGTAATGTCCCATTGAGTCTTTTCTCCTTCCTTGCTAGATCCCATCTAGTATCATGTATTGCATTTATTGTCATAGTCCCTTAAATTGTTCTTTTGTTTATTTTTAATTGTGAAAGCATATATACAGTACAAACTTTCTCATTTCAACCACTCCCATTCAATGGAATTAATCATATTCACAATATTGCAGTACCTTCACCACATTCTATTACCAAAACTTACCTATTTCCTCAAACAGAAACCCTATGCTCATTATGCATTAACACTGTGTTCTCCTAGCCCCACAACCCTGGCAATTTGTACTCTAATTTTTATCTCTATGAGCGTGCATATTCTCTGATATTTTCTTTGTAGTTACCATGAGATTCAAATGTCATCCTAAATCTATAGCAATCTCATTTGCTTTGATATCAACTTAACTCAAATAGTATATACAACTATGTCTCCTATAACCCTCACTACACTCACCTTTATGTAGTTCTTGTCACAAGTTACACATTTATACATTATGAGTCCCAAACCACTGACATCATTACATGTTATGCATTTGCCTTTTCAATCCTGTAGGAAGTAAAAAGTGGAGTTACAAACCAAACATACAATAGTACTGATATATATATTTACCCATGACTTTACCCTCACTAGAGATCCTTATTACTTCATGTCTTCAGTTTATTGTCTATTATTCTGTTTTTAGCATCTCTGATAGGGTTGGTCTCATGGTGACAAATTC
The DNA here is from genome assembly GCA_026826555.1 of Tolypeutes matacus. Taxonomy (NCBI): domain Eukaryota; kingdom Metazoa; phylum Chordata; class Mammalia; order Cingulata; family Chlamyphoridae; genus Tolypeutes; species Tolypeutes matacus. The sequence goes on along the minus strand of JAKSZT010053766.1, from coordinate 5,650,661 downwards.
CCTCAACTTTTGTTTATCTGGGAATGCCTTAATCTCTCCCTCATTTTTGAAAGACAGTTTTGCCAAATATAGAATTCTTGTTTGCCAATATTTTGCTTTCAGCATTTTAAATATGTTAAATATGTCATCACACTCTCTTTTTCCTCCCATGGTTTCTGATGAAATTTAATCTTATTGAGATTCCCCTGTAGGTGACTCTTTTCTTCTCTCTTGTGGCTTTCAGAATTTGCTCTTTATCTTATGCATTCAACAGTTTGATTATAATATGACACATTGTGGGTTGATTGAGTTTATTCTGTTTGGAATTTGTTGTGCATCTTTGATGTGTTTATTTATGTTTTTCATTAAATTTGTAAGTTTTCAGAGTTTATTTCTTTGAATATTCTCTCTATCCCTTTCTTCTTCTTCTGGGACTTCCAAAATGCATATATTGATGGGCTTGATGGTTTTTCCATAGTTTCCTATAGCTCTGTTCACTTTTCTTCATTCTTTCTCCTTTCTGATCTTCAGACTGAATGATTTCAATGGTCTTATCCTCAGTTTCTCTAATTCTTTCTTCTTCCAGTTCCAGTTTGCTGTTGAACCACTATAGAAAATTTTAAATTTCTGTTACTGTGGTCTTCAGCTCTGTTTGGTTCCTTTTCTTAATCTCTCTAATGATAGTCTTTTTCTGTTCATCTATCACTTTTTTGGTTTCCTTTATATCTTTGCCCATATTTTCCTTTAGTTCTTTAAGCATATTTAGACCTATTTTTTTTTTTTTTTTTTAGATTTTATTTTATTTATTTATTTTTTTATTTGTTCATTTATCCCCCCCTTGCTGTTTGTGCTCGCTGGGTCAGCTAACCACGCCGTGCGGGTGGGCTTGCCTTCACCAGGAGGCCCCGGGAACCAAACCCGGGGCCTCCCATATGGTAAACAGGAGCCCTACTGATTGAGCCACAGCCGCTTCCCATAGACCTATTTTTAAAAACTTATTTTCTGGTAACTGAGTCTGGTCCTCTTCATTGATTGTTTCTATTCCTTTATTCTATTCCTTTACATGAGTCATTGCTTCCTATTTTTCTTGTGTTCAAACTTGGACATTTTGATATTTTAAAGTGTTAACATTGTACTTTAGACTCTGAAACATTTGTTCCTTAAGCTTGTTTCCAGCTGTTATGATGGAGTTTCCTTTAATTCCAGGAGCTAAGCAAAAGAAGAAGAAAAAGAAGAAGAAGGAGGAGGAGGAGGAAGAGGAGACAGAGGAGGAGGAGAAGGAGGGAAAAAAAAGAAGGAAAAGAAAAAGAAGATGAAGACAAAGATGAAGATGAAGACAAAGAAGAAGAAGGAGAAGGAGGAGAGGAGGAGGTGGAGGAGGAGGAAACACCTTTCCCAGCCTTTGCAGATTGATTTGTCCAAGCACTGTCCTTCAGGGCTTATTCATGGAAAGAGTTTAGAGAAGAGCTCCAAGCCAAAGGGTAGGGCCTCCTTCATCATTTCTGCACATGTCTTTTCTTAGGCATGTGCATGTGGCCCTAGGAATTCTCCTATTTATATGGTTTCAAATGTCCCTTCTTCCCTAGGAAGCAGTTTTCTCATTGTCTCAGACACTCATTGTATGCTCTGCAGCTAGCAATCCCTTCCCCTAGGCAGCACAACTTGACTGTGCTCCAACAGCATTCTGTTGGTGAGCTCTGTAAATGGCCTCCTACATGCAGAGCAAGTCTGGGATGGAGAGCTCCTCAGGTCACCACCAGAAAAATAGTATCAGACATACATGCTTGCAGTCTCTGTTCATTCTAGAACCAGAACTAGGGATCCACACTGGGAGTGCTAGTCTTCTCTGTCCTGAGCTGCTGAGGGGGTAGGAGACAAACCAGGGTACCACAAAAGACTATCACTTTTAAATAGCTTTTTTCTTTATTTAACTCTTGTCCTGATTTTGTAGTCCTTTAACAGTTTTCTGGGACTTTGAGAAAGATCTTTCCACCAATGTCTGATGATTTTTCAAACTTCTGTGAACCAATGGAGACCTGAAGATTTTCACTCCACCATCTTAATTGTGTTTGGGCCTAAAGAATTATTTTTAACTGAGAATGAGAGATGAATATTTTTAGGCCCTTATGTGACATATTTAACCTGTCATGACAGCAACTTCTGAAGTAAAGGGATTTTTACATGGAGAAGTTCATGTTTGTGACTTGGTGAACTTGTCATCACTGAAAGGATCAGAAATGGCTAATGACATATTATGATAATTTATGAGACAACAGTGACAAATCTCAGAGTCTATGATTATCAGTCAAGGAGTATGAATATATAAATAGAATTTGGCTCAGACTAAACATAATTTGCACTTGAAGTGAATATTTTGAAACAAAGGATAATGAAGAAAATCTTTGAGGAATCCTCACCTTATCTGAAGGTATACAGGTTTTAGGTTCTGCCAAGACCTCTTTCTTGTTGTATTCCGAGAATAGAAACTACATTTTGTTACCTAAGTAAAACATAACTTGCAAGGTCTGTCTTCTGTATTAAATCACAGTAGGCTTATTAATATCAAATATTGAGAAATGTCCATTATTTGAGATTAAACTTCATCATCCCTTTTGTTGGGTAATTAAGGTCTGACTGTGATTTTATAAGCCTTTACCTGTAAAAAATTTTGCTAGCAACAGGTCCTTAAATGGTCTCATGGTATGCGGTTTTTTGAACACAAAACTGAGACAGATATACGGAATATACACAGGATAACTCTCTAAAATGCAACTCACTTACACCCTACAGCTACCATGGAATAAAAATCCCAGAAAAGAATGTTTCACAGGAAGTTTCAGAAAGAAGATTTAAAAAACAGATTTTCTCTCTTTCTGTCTGTTTCTCTGTTATTGATTTTCCAGACACAGTATAGTGATTCTAGTTTGAAATGGCCTTAGGCAGAGCTTCAGAGAAGTGTTATTCCATAAAAGCACACTATTTCCATTAAAGTACACACTGAAAGCTGAAGGATATGCCATTCTTTCAAGAGAAGCAACACTCATAAATCCTGGTAACATAAGCAATTTTAAAATAAAATCATATTGAAGCACAGAACCATTTGGGGGCTGGTTTTCACATATTTTTAGAGGAGCCAAAAATTTCCAAAGAAAATTGAGTTACATTTCCAGCCTGCACAGTAACTCATGCCAGAAACATCTGTTGACTTTAACCTTTGCTTTCTCAAAATGTTGTGAGAGCATAAAGCCATGTGGGTGACCCATAGGGCACCACCAGAAGTTTTGTGATAACATAAGTAGACCAACCAAAGTCCGTGAGACACAGTAAGGAAATGTCTCTTCATTCAGCTTCTAACTATAATTTTTTAGCTCTGAAAATGAAATGTGATTTGCAGATTTATAGATTTTATTGCTTCAGGTTTTCATTTTTCTCTAACCAATTCACACAGTTGTGAAATGAGAACTTTCAACCAAATAAGTGACTGCATAAAAAAAAAAAAAAAATCCAGCTAAAGCTTTCCTATGTCTGATGTCCCCAAAGTGCAAAATGTTCGGCTAGCAATTAAAGGGATTGTGGGAACATGGGCCAATGGGTTAGGCATATAAGTCTTAGCTCTCACTAAACAACAAAGAAAAAGTCAGAGGCTGCCATAAGGACCTTCTCTGGGGCACAGCAAACCAGGAGACTGCTTACCAACTCCAGAAGAGTGAGGATCAAAGACAGGAAGAAGCCAAAACAGGTAACCATGAGTTATTAAACCTCCCGGCTCCCGGGAAGGGCCCCCCCCCACCCCTGAGATATTAAGCTAGGGTAAAACTCCTGGTGAATTGTATCTAACTGAGAGTAAAGCAGACGTCTGCCTCCATGGGAATGTGTTCTGAGTCATCTAGGAGGATACTGGACAGATAGGGAAGCCAAGCATATTCGTGGGTTGCTTACCTCCGTGTCTGGAAGGGGCACATATATCCTGCCCTCAGGGTGGACAGACTAGGTGGAGACCCAGCCCCCTTCTCCAAATGGGAGTGTGACAGCAGATTCCCTGCAAGGAAGAGGGGTTATGGAGAGTGGAGAGTGATTGTTTGCAGCGAGTTTAGACAGCTGGGCCCCCTTGAATACCGGAAGGGACCCGACAGGGAGAGGGGAGGGGAATCACCTCAGTCTTATGGTCACTCCCCAATTACCTAGGTAAAGAAAGGAATTACATCAGTGAGGAGGCAGAGACAAGCAGCAATCAGCACCACTCCAGCTGACTGCAGGGGAACTAACCTTCCTGAGGGAAAAGGGGCAGATAGCCTTCTGAAAGGCTAATCAACCCAAGGCCTGAGAATAGTGCAGTGGAAGAATCCCTGCCTAGCATATATGAGGTCCCTGTTTTGATTCCTGGCTATACCTTGAGAAGTGGTTCACTGGGTTATCAGGCATCCAGCTGAAACCTTATGACAGGGAATATATGAACATTTTCTTTGTATTAGCTTTTCTTGGATCTCTTATGTAAAAAAAAAAAAAAATTCATTTTCTTGTATTTCCTTTACTTTACTCACTAAATCCCAGTTCAAAACCTGCAAGGGCAGGCTACAGGGTGAGTGATTGAAGAACATCAACAGCCTGAGAAGATCCTTAGGGGTCTAAGAGAGAAGGCTGTTTTTCCCTGTTTATTTTCTTTTTCTTTCTTCTGTCTCTCTTTTTTTTTTTAAAGAGTTGCTGCTGTCTTGTTTCTTGCTTGTTTTATATCCCCTCCCTTTCTTTCTCTGCTTGTTTATGTTTTTTTCTTTCTTTCTTTTGGTTACTGATCTATTCTACCTATGCTATTTCTTTTTACTCCTTCATCTTTATATCTTTTGTTTTCTGTTGTTCTTTCATTCCACTTCTTTTATTTGGTCTCTAAATTTTCATGTGTGTATTTTTCCCCCTCTCCTTTTTCGCTGTCTACTTTCTTTTTTTCTTTTTTCTTTCTCTATTTTCTCTTACTTTTCCCTAATTCTCACCATTTCAGCCTTTTAATTCATTCTATATATTTTTTTTCTCTAGTCAGTTTCTTGTTTCATTCCATATTCCTAACCTTATTCCTCTGTGCTTCTTACTTGTGTTAATTTTTCAATTTTCTAGGTTTTATATGGTTGCTCTAGTACCTTTTACTATTACCTTTACCATTATTCTTTTTTGTCTTTCTATCTCTTTTCTTTCCTCTGGTCCCAATTTTTTTCCTTTCAAAGGAACATAGGCAGATCTCTTTAACAAAAAATGGCTGAGTGGGGGCAAGATCCTGCCTGAGTGAGCTGTTTTGGGAACCCACAGAGTAGGAGGCTTCAGGGCATCAATCTGGGGGGAGCTGGATGAAGAGATAAAATCCCCAAGGTGCTGCTGCCTTGATTCTTGGTTGCTGTGTTTCCTCTTCTTTGATGTCCCCTTTTCTATGTATACCCATTTTGTCTACCAATGCTATCTATTTCCTTCCTTCATCATGCTTATCCTCTGTTTTCTGTTGTTTTTCTCACATTCTACCTCTTTTTGTTTAGTCCGCAATTTTTCTGGTTTGTACTTCTATCAAATCTATCTTGCTTTCTTTCTTTTATTAGTTTTTTCTTTTTCTCTTTTCTTTTCTCTTTCCCTCTCTCCTCATCATTCTGGCCTATTAATTCATTCTATATATTTTTTCTCTATTTGGTTTCCCATTTAATTGTTGGTATCCCACCTTTTTATTCCTATTACTCTACACTGCTTACATGAGTTAAATATTCATTTTCCAAGGTCTTATATGGTTCAGTTTCCCTTATAATAATTACTATTATTATTACTATTATCCTTTATTTTTCTTACCTCTTTCACTTTCTGTGGTCCTAGTTTTTTTCCTTCAAGGTAACATAGACAACAGCAATGAAATAGAATAAGAGAACAAAGTGTCAAAGAGAAAACTTAACACACAAAAAAAACCAGCAATTAAATAAAAATCTAGAGTAAAGAGAGAAGCTAATAAACTGCATAAACCATCAAGATAAAAAGATGAACAGAGGACAACAAGAAATTACAAACCACACTAAGAAACAGGAAGACAAAGCAGGTCCAATGAACAAATTTAAAACCAGGAAGAGGTGCAGAATATTGGACAACTATTCAAAGCTGTCTACACAAATATCATGGGTCAACTTTAATGAAGTGAAGGAAGAGATTAAGGATATTAAGAAGATACTGGTAGAACATACTGAAGAAATTGTAAACATAAATAAAAAGATAATGGATATGATGGTGATGAATATACAATCCAAGAAATCAAAAAGACACTGGAAGCACGTAACAGTAGATTTGAACAGGGAAAGGAAAGAATTAGTGATGTGGAAGACAGTACATCTGAAATCAAACAGATAGTAGAACAGATAGATAAAAAGACAGAAAGAATCCATCAGGGAATTGGGGATTTGAATGACAACACAAAATGCACAAACATATGCATTATAAGCATCCCAGAGGGAGAGGAAAAGGGAAAGGGGACCAAAGGAGTATTGGAGGAAATAATGGCTAAAAACTTCCCAACCCTATTGAGGGTGATGGATGTACAAGTCCAGGAAGTGCAGCGCACTCTAAACAGTATACATCCCAACATGTAACTATGAATCTTGTCATTCAATGAGTCAAGTCAGGGGGTTGTCATGGGCCCTGGGGGAGAAGGAGGGAGGAATAGAATATATTGAACATGGGGTATTGAGTGGTCAGTGGAAATGTTCTACATGATCTTACAGTGATAGACAAAGGACATGGTAAATATCATCAAAATTTATAAAAGTGTACAGTCTAAAATGTTAACCATAGTGTAAACCATTGACCATGTTTAATAGCTATGTTTCACTATTTGTGTATCAACTATAACAAAGGTACCATTAACATATAAAAAGGTATTAATATGGGGGTAGGAAAGGGGGAGGAGGTTGGGTATATGAGAGTCTCCTGTATTCTGTGTGTGACTTTGCTGTGACCTAAAACTTCTTTGAAAATAAAATGAAAAATTGTGAGACACTGGGGAATGAGTGTGGGAAGGTGCAGTGGTACAGAAGAGGACACTAGATATTGTAGTAATGAAATATAAAATGTCAAAAAAAATTTTTTTTAATATTTTTCATTTTTAAAAATATCCTAATATTTTAATTTAATTTTATTTTTATTTTTTAAAATTTTTATGTATTTTATCCCTTATATTTAAACTTATCATTATTATTTAATTTTCCTATTAATTATATTCAGCTATTGTTATGGCCTCATCTTTGAAGATGCTTTGGATCACAGAAGGGTTACAACTAGGGTGGGAGAGGATTGTTGGTGTGGGTGTCAGTGATGGCAGATGCATGGGAGGAAGTTCACCTAAGCACACATATAAGGTATGTAAAAAATGTTCAAATGTTCATGGGACATTGTCACAGTGGATGGAGACTTACACAGTAACCGAGAGAATACTGAATTCCCATCCTGGAGGGCTCTTCCACATTCTCTAAGGGAGAACAACAGTCCCCCAAGTGCAAGGCAGTGCCTGGCAAAGAGGATGATCCACTGATGGGTTCTTGATATTGACAACTAGGCTTATGAGCCTTTGCTCTAGAAATTGAAACTTAGCCTACTGCAATGGGGTGCCTAATGGTTGCCTCCTGAAAGCCTGCTTGTTGCTCAAATGTGGCCTCTCTCTGAGCCAAACTCAGCATATGAATGCTTTACCTTCCCCTCAGCATGGGACATGACTCCCCGGGAAGAGCCTCCTTGTCACCAAGGGGTTGCTACCAAGCACCAACTAGCAATGCAACTGGAAAAAGATCTCAAAGAAAAGGGGGAAAAGGTAAAGACAAATGATTTTATATAGCTAAGAGAATTCAAAGTGAGTCGGGAGGTCATCCCAGAGGTAACGCTTATGCACATCTCAGCAGGATCTCATAGACTGCAAAAGTGGAATCTACCCCAAATAGTGGTGCTCCTGATGGCTCTGGAGACACCCAGATCCTACGGTCAAGTGGATAGCTCCAGAGTTTTGTGCCTTGCCAGTGGGCCTACTTTGGAGTTTGTGCTCCTAAGAATGACAGGTTTGGACTCAATTATGTCTTCCCTGCACATAGCTCATCTGTCCCCTCTATTTAAACCTATACTTGGTGCTGGAGTTTGTAGGTGCACCTCCAGAGACTTGAGTCTTTGGGCTGTCTATATGCCAGCTGGGCCCAGAACCTCGGCAGAGTTGCAACACCTACTCAACAGCTTGTTGGATTCACCCATGACAACTGGTAGTGAGACAATGGTGGACAATGGCCATCCCAGGGAATGGAGAGAGTCTGCAGCTGCAGTCAGGATAATCTTATCCATCTTCCCAAGGGATATAAGCCCCCTTTCAATTGGAGGTGGAGTGATGTCACCATCCCAGAATCTTCAGGATTGAGGAAGAACTATGAACTAGAGTGAACTTAATAGTATTCTACTATAGACATATTGTGATTCTAGCAATGGAAGAAATTACAACATGATGTGGAGCCAGTGGCCACTGTAGGCTGTGGGGGAAGGAAGAGAGAAAAACAATTGTAATACGGGGGCTTTTTCAGGACTTGGTAATAATCCTGAGTGACACTGCAACAACAGATATAAGCCATTTTATATCATCACACAACATGCTTAACAGTGTGGGAGAGAGGGTAGACTACAATATGAACTATGGTCCATGCTTAATGGCAAAGCTCCAAGATACATTTATCAATTGCAATGAATGTGCCACACTAATGAAGGATGTTCATGTGGGAGGTTGTGGGAGATGTGGGGAGTGGGGCATATGGGAGTCCCTATATCTTTTGTGTAACATTCATGCAATCTAAGTACCTTTTAAAAATAATAATTTAAAATGGGGGAAAAAAAGAAAGAAAGGGAAACTAAGGAGATAATGACAATTAATGCAATACATGATACTGGATGGGAACAAAGAATGGAGGACACAACACTCAAAAGGACATTTTGAGACATAAGAAAAAATTGGAATATAGAATGTTAGCTTTATATCAATTTTAAATTTCTTGAACTTGGTAACTGCACATAAGTGAATATCTTCATTCGTAAGAAATGTACATGGAAGGTTTTGTTTTCAAGGAGTATGATATATACAACCAGTTCTCAAATGTTCAGAAGTTAGATAGGTAGACAGATAGATGGGAAGATAGAGAGATAGATAGATAGCAATGATATGGCACAGGCAGCAAAATGTTAAAATTGGTGGATCTGGGTATCTGGGTGTCTGTATGTTGGAGTTCTCTGTATGGGGTTTGTATTATTTTTGAAACTGTACTGTAAGTTTGAAATTATTTCAAAATAAAAAGTTTAAAAATAAAAGAAGACATTGGGAGAACATACTGAAGAAATTGTAAACATACAGAAAAAGATAACGGAAATGATGGTGATGAATGGCACAATCCAAGAAATAAAAAAGACACTGGAAGCACATAACAGTAGATTTGAACAGGCAGAGGAAAGAATTAGTGATGTGGCAGACAGTGCATCTGAAATCAAACAGTAGAACAGATAGATAAAAAGACAGAAAAAATACAGCAGGGACTTAAGGATTTGAATGACAACACAAAACATACAAACATACATATTATAGGCATCCCAGAAGGAGAAGAGAAGGGAAAGGGGACTGAAGGAGTGTTGGAGGAAACAATGGCTGAAAACTTCCCAACCCTATTGAGGGAGATGGATGGACATGTCCAGGAAGCACAGTGTACCCCAAACAATATAAATCCCAACAGGCCTAATCCAAGAAATGTACTCCTCAAACTGTCCAATGCTCAAGATGAGAGAAAATACTGAAAGCAGCAAGAGAAAAGAGAACCATCACATACAAGAAGCTCAATAAGATTAAGTGCTGATTGCTCATCTGAAACTATTGAGGCAAGAAGGCAGTGATATGACATAGTTAAGGTACTAAAAGGAAAAATTTCCAGTCAAGAATTTTCTGTCCAGCAAAACTGTCATTCAAAAATGATGGAGAGTTCAAAATACTCACAGATAAACAGAAATTAAGTGAGTATGCCAATAAGAAACTTGCCCTTCAAGAAATACTAAAGGGAGTTCTGCAGACTGAAAGGAAGAAACAGGAGAGAGAGAGTTGGAGGAGAGTGGAAGAACAACTAAGAAGACAAAAAGAGAAATAAAAATAATATACAACATACATAAACCCAAAGAAAATATGGCTAATGCAATTAATTCCTTGAGACTAACAACACTGAATGTTAATGGATTAAACTCACCAGTCTACAGACACAGACTGCAGAATGGAAGGAAATATGACCCATCTATGTTATCTACAAGAAACCCACCTTAAACCCAGAGTTTCAAAGAGGCTGAAAGTGAATGGCTGGAAAACAAGCATACAATAACAAAAAAATGTCAGGAGTAGCTATACTAATATCGGACAAAATAGACTTTAATGCAAAACTACTGTAAGAGGAAAAGACAGACACTATCTATTAGTGAAAGGGGTAATCTTTCAAGAAGAAAGAACAATCATAAACATTTATGCGCCTAATAGGGGTGCCTCAAAATACATGAGGCAAACACTGGAAAAAGTAAGTGGAGAAATAGTGGGGGACTTTAATGCACCATTATCACCATTAAACAGAATATCTTGAGAGAGAATCAATAAAGAAACAAAGACTTTGATTAACACATTAGAAGATCTGGATGTAATAGAAAAATCCAAAACACTACACCCAAATACAGCAGGATATACATCCTTCTCGAGCACACATGGATCGTTCTCCAAAATAGACCACATGCTAGACCACAGAAAATATGTCAATGAATTCAGAAACATTGAGATTACACAAAGTAATTTCTCTGACCACAATGGAATGAAACTGGAAATCAGTAAGGGCCAGAGAACCTGATTAGGCACAAGGATATGGAAGTTAAACAACACACTTGTAGACAAACAGTGGATCAAAAAGAAATCTCAAAAGAAATCAGTGACTACCTTGAAACGAATGAAAATGACAACACAACATATCAAAACTTATGGGATACAGCAAAAGCTATACTGAGAGGGAAATTCACAGCCATAAATGCATATATCAAAAAAGAAGAAAGAGCTAAAATCAAAGACCTAAATGCACACCTGGAGGAATTAGAAAAAGAACAATAAATTCACCCCAAAGGAAGTAGAAAGAAGGAAATAACAAAATTAGAGCAGAACTAAAGGAAATGGAAATTAAGAAAGTACTAGAAAAAATTAACAAAACCAAAAGCTGGTTCTTCAAAAAGATCAATAAAATTGACAAACCCTTAGCTAGATTATCAAAGGAAAAAAGGGAAAAGATGCAAAAACACAAAATAAGAAATGAGGAAGGGGATATCACAGATGAACCCATATAAATAAAGAGTATCATAAGAAGATACTTTGAAAAATTATATGCCAACAAGAAGGATAATTTAGAGGAAATGGAAAAATTCCTAGAAACTCACAAGCAGCCTACATTGATGAAATAAGAAATTGATGAACTCAACAGTCCAATTCCAAGTAATGAGATAGACTCAGTCATCAAAAATCTCCCAATTAAGAAGAACCAAGGACCACATGGCTTCACAGATGAATTCTACCAAGCATTCCAGAAAGAACTAACATTAATCCTGCTTAACTCTTCCAAAAAAATAGAAGTAGAAGGAACATTGCCTAACTCATTCAATGATGCCAACATTATCCTAATACCAAAGCCAAACAAAGATGCCACAAGAAAGGAAAATTACAGACCAATCTCTCTAATAACCTTGATGCTAAAATCCACAACAAAATACTTGCTAATCACATTCAACAACACATCAAAAGAGTTATACACCATGACCAAGTGGGTTTCTTCCCGGGTATGCAAGGGTGGTTCAACATAAGAAAATCAATCAATGTAATACACCACGTATACAGATCAAAAGAAAAAAAATCACAATATCATCTCTATAGACATAGAAAAAGCACTTGGCAAAATACAACACCCTTTCCTGATAAAACCACTGCAAAAGACAAGAATAGAAGGCAACTTTCTGAACACGATAAAGGGTATATATGAAAAACCCACAGTTAACATCATCTTCAATGGTGAAATCCTAAAAGCTTTCTCGCTAAGATCAGGAACAAGACAAGGATGCCCACTATCACTGCTCCTATTTAACATTGTGTTAGAATTACTTGCTTGAGCACTGAGGCAAGAATAAGATATAAAAGGCATACAAATTGGAAAGAAAGAAGTAAAAATTTCCCTATTTGCAGAGGACATGATTCTATACATATAAAGCCCTGAGAAATCTACATCAAAGCTTCTAGAGCTTGTAAAGGAGTTCAGTAAAATCACAAGCTATAAGATCAATGCTCAAAATTCAGTCACATTTCTGTACACCAATGATGAGCAATCTGAGGAAGAAATCAAGAAAAAAATACCACTTACAATAGTAAATAAAAGAATCAAATACCTAGGAATAAATTTAACTAAAGATGTAAAGGACTTATACACAGAAAACTACACATCACTGTAAAAGGAAATCAAAGACTTAAATAAATGGAAGAATATTACCTGTTCATGGATAGGAAGACTAAACATCATTAAGGTATCTATCCTACCCTAATACTAATCTACAGATTTAATACAAACCCAATAAAATAAACACGGCATTTATTAATGAATTGGAAAAACTAACTACAAAATTTATTTGGAAGGATAAGTGGACCCAAATAACCAAAGACATATTGAAAGAGAAAAATAAAATCAGAGGAATCACACTGCCTGACTTTAAAACATACTACAAAGCTACAGTGGTCAAAACTGCATGGTATTGGCAAAAGGATAGACATATCAAGTAAAGGAACTGAATTGAGAGTTCTGATATAGATCCTCACATTATAGTCATCTGATATTCGACAAGGCCATCAAGCCCACTCAACTGGGAGAAAATGGCCTGTTCAACAAATGGTGGTTGGAGAACTGGATATCCATTTCCAAAAGAATGAGAGAGGAACACCATCTCACACCTTATGCAAAAATCAACTCAAGATGGATCAAAGATCTAAATATAAGATCCAAGACCATAAAGACCTTGGAAGATAACGTAAGGAAGCATCTACAGAGACTTGTAATAAGGAATGGTTTCATGAACTTCACACCCAAAGCATGAGCAGCAAAAGAAAAACTAGATAAATGGGGTCTCCCCAAAAAGGACATTATCAATAAAGTAAAAAGGCAGCCTACACAATGGGAGAAGATATTTGGCAAACATATATCTGATAGAAGCCCAATATCCAGCATAAATAAAGAAATCCTACACCTCAAAATTAAAAAGACAAACAACCCACTTAAAAAATGGGCAAGTGACTTGAAAAGACACTTCTCCAAGGAAGAAATACAAATGGCTAAAAAGCACATGAAAAGATGCTCAACATCACTAGCTATTAGGGAAATGCAAATCAAAACTACAATGAGGTACCATCTTATACCCATTAGACTGGAGGCTATTAAAAAAGCAGAGGACTATTACTGTTGGAAAGGATGTGGAAGAATGGGAACACACATCCTCTGAGGGACTGTAGAATGGTCCAGCTATTGTGGAGGACTGTTTGGTGGTTCCTCAAAAAACTAACTATGGAACTACTATATGACCCAGCAATTCCACTGCTGGGTATATACCGAGAAGAACTGAAAGCAAACACATGAACATATATGCACACCGATGTTCATAGCTGCATTATTCACCTATTGCCAAAAGTAGGAATCAACCCAAATGCCCATCAACAGATGAATGGATAAACAAAATGTGGTATATACATTCAATGGAATATTACTCAGCTCTAAGAAGGAATAGAATGCTAACACACTGGACAACATGGATTACTCTTAAGGACCTTATGTTAAATGAAGCAAGCCAGGTATTGAAGGATGAACAGTACATGACCTCACTGATATGAATTAAGCAAATTGAGCAGACTCAGAGAACGATTGTCTGGAAGATAAGTTTACAGGAAATAGAAAGGGAGAAGAAGGTTGTGAACCAACACCCATATGGACATAATCTATGGTAAGGTGACAGTGTGTAGTTGCACATTGAAAGGATATGACAGAAGGGTAGTAATATTACTGGGTTAGGTGGTGTGGGATTGACAGGTGGCTAGATTGGGGATGGAGGGTTGGAAAGTCCAGGGAACTGAGGTGAGGGTTGGGAGAGGGACCAGGTGAACACTGGGTATTTGTGGATATGTGGTTGAAAATACAAAGTTGGGAATGCTCTTATGACAATACAACAAAGAAGGGTTACTGGTTTAGGGTGTTGGATGGGGGAGGGCATTCAGTAGGCTTCTAGGGAGTGTGTGAATGATCATTTTGGCATAATGTGTTGTATCAATGGATGGAGATCCACATAATGAGTGGGAAGGTGTTGGACTCCCATCCTAGGGAAGGCCGTTTTGTTCAGAAACAGAGAAACAGCAGTCTCTCAAGAGCATGGGCAGTTCCTAAAGGGAGGACAAACTAGTGGGTCAAGACCTCAGTGTTGTTGCAGATAACTATGAATCTTGTCATCTAAAGAGTGAAGCCAGGGGTCCCCATGGGCCCTGAGGGGAGGGGAGGGAGGAATAGAATAGATGAATAAGGGTATTGAGTGGGCACTGGAAGTGTTCTACATGATCTTGCAATGATGGACACAGGCCATGTTAAATATCATCAAAATTTATAACAGTGTACGGTCTAAAATGTAAACCATAATGTAAACCATTGTTTAGTAGCTATGTTTCACTATTTGTATACCAGTTATAACAAAAGTAGCATCCACATATAAAAAGGTATTTATATCAGAAGGGGGAAAAAGGGAGGATGTTGGGTATATGAGAGTACCCTGTATTCTGTATATGACTTTTCTGTGACCCAGAACTTTTTTGAAAACAAAATGAAAAATAATAAGACACTGGGGAATAAATGGAATTAAATGCCACTGTACATACAGGACATGAGATATTAGTCATGAAAGGCAAAATGTCAAAATTTTTAAAAATTTTTTTCATTATTTTTTAATATCCCAATCTTTTAATTTAATTTAATTTTTATTCTTTTAAAAATTTTTATGTATTTTTGTTTCTTATATTTAACCTATTACTATTATTTCATTTTCCTATTAATTATATTTGACTATTTTAATGGCTTCATTTTTGAAGAAGCTTTGGATCACAGAAGGGTTACAAGTGGGGCAGGGGAGGATCATTGGTGAGGGATGTCAGTGATGGGAGATACATGGGAGGAAGTTCACCTGGGCATACATATACGTTATATAAATATGTTCAAATGTTCATGGGGCATTGTCACAGTGGGTGGAGACTCACACAATAACCGAGAGAATATTGAATTCCCATCCTGGAGAGCTCTACCACATTCTCTAATGGAGCAGCAACAGTCCCCCAAGTGCAGGGGCAATGACTGGTGAAGGAAGATGATCCAATGATGGGCCCTTGATATTGATGACTATGCTTATGAGCCTTTGCTCTTGAAACTGAAACATAGCCTAGTGTTGTGGGGTGCCTTAGAGCTGCCTCCTGAGAGCCTCCTTGTTGCTCAAATGCTGCCTCTCTCTAAGCTAAACTAAACATATAAATGCATTATCTTCCTCCCAGCATGGGCCATGACTCCCAGGAATGAGCCTCCCTGTCACTGAGGGATTCCTACCAAGCACCAACTAGCAATGCAACTGGAAAAAGACCTCAAATAAAAGGGGGAAAAAGTAAAGACAAATACGTTTATATGGCTAAGAGACTTCAAAGTGAGTTGAGAGGTCATCCCAGAGGTAACACTTATGCACATCTCAGCAGAATCTCATAGACTGCCAAAAAGGATACTACCCCAAATAGTGGGGCTCCTGAGGGCTCTGGAGACATCCAGGTCCTATGATCAGGGCAGATAGCTCCAGAGATTGGTGCCTTACCAGTGGGCCCTACTGTGGAGTGTGTGCTCCTGAGAGTGAAAGAGATGAACTCAATTATGTCTTTCCTACAGATACCTCATCTGTCCCTTCTGTTTAAACCTATACTTGGTGCTGGAGTTTGTAGGTGTAAGTCCAAGAGACTGCAGTCTTTGGGCTGTTCATGTGCCAGCTGGGCCCGGAACCTAAACAGAGTTGCAACACCTACTCTCCAGTTCATTGGACTCACCCAGGACAACTAACAAGGAGGTGAGGATTGACAACCAACATACCAAGGAATGAGAGAGCTGACAATTGCAAGCAAGAGAGTTCCATGGATCAGCTGTATGGGATAAAAGCCTCCTCTCAATTAGAGGTGGAGTGGGCATCACCATCCCAGAATCCTCAGGATTGAGGAATGAATTATGGACTAGAGTGGACTTACTGGTCTTCTACTATAGACTATTTGTGATTCTAGCAACGGAAGAAATTGCAACATTGATGTGGAGGCAGTGACCACTGGAGGCTCTGGGGGCAGGGAGAAAAAAACAGTTGTAATACAGGGGCTTTTTTGGGACTTGGGAATGTCCTGAATGTCATTGTAACAACAGATATAGGTCATTTTATATCATCACATAACATGCAGAACTTTATGGGAGAGAACATAGACCACAATGTGAACTATGACCCATGGTCGGTGGCAAAGCCCCAGGATTCGTTTGTCAATTGCAATGAATGTACAACACTGATGAAGGATGTTTACGTCGGAGGGTGTGGGAGGTGTGGGGAGTGGGGCATATGGAAATCTCTGTATTTTTTGTATAACATTTATGTAATCTAAGTATCTTTTGTATTTGGTTTTTTTATATCTTCATCTTTGCTTCATTTTTTGTTATTGTTGTTAAACATATATAACATTTTAATATTTTAAAAGATGCTTAGTTACATAAATGTTACACAAAAATTATAGGGACTTTCATGTTCCCCACATCCCACACCTCCCACAACCTCCCACATAAACATCTTTCATTAGCGTGGCACACCACCTACAATGGATATACACATCCTGCGACTTTGCCACTAAGCATGGACCATAGTTCACATTGTAGACCACACTCTCCCACACAGTTCTGCATGTTATATGCTGATGTAAAATGGCCTATATCAGTCATTGTAATGTCACTCAGGATAGTTCCCAAGTCTCGAAAAAGCCCCTGTATTACAACTGACTTTCCCTCTCCCTGCCCCAAAAGCATCCAGTGGCCACTGGCTCCACATCAATATTGTAATTTCTTCCATTGCTTGAATCACAATATGTCTACAACAATACCAGTAAGTCCACTCTAGTCCATAGCTCTTCCCCCAATCCTGAGGAGTCTGGGATTGTGATGTCCACTTCACCTCCAAAGTGAGAGGGGCCTTATATCCCATGGATAAGATGAATGGGACTATCTTGCCTGCAGCTGCAGACTCTCTCCATTCCCTAGGATGGCCTTTGTCCATCATCATCTCCCCACCAGGTGTCTTGGGTGAGTCCATTGAGCTGGAGAGTAGGAGTTGCAGCTCCACTGAGAATTCAGGCACAGCTGGAACATGGGCAGGCAAAGGCTCCAGTCTCTGGAAGTACACCTACAAACTTCAGCACCACATATAGGTTTGAATAGGAGGGACTGATGGACCATATGCAGGGAGGACTTATTTGAGTCCAACTCTGTCACTCTCAGGAGCACAGATTCCAAAGCAGAGCCCACTGATAAGGCATCAATCTCTGGAGCTATGCCTCCTTATATAGGGCCTGGGTGTCTCCAGAGCCCTCAGGAGCTCCTCTGTTTGGGGAGATATCTACTTTGGAGTTCTATGAGATCCTACTGAGGTGTGTGTAAGTGTTACCTCTGAGATGACCTCCCAACTCTCTTTGAAGTCTTTTAGCCATATGAACTCATTTGTCTTTACCTTTTCCCCCTTTTATTCAAGGTCTTTTTCCAGTCATATTGCCAGTTGGCACTTGGTAATAATCCCTCGTTGCCAGGGAGGCTCAACCCCAGGAGTCATGTCCCACACTGGGAGGAAGGTAATGCATTCATATGCTGAGTTTGGCTTAGAGAGAGGCCACATTTGTGCAACAAGCAGGCTTTCAGGTGGCAACCCTTAGGCACCCCATAACAATAGGCTAAGTTTCAATTTCAAGAGCAAAGACTCATAAGGCTAGTCATCAATAACGAGAAACCATCAGTGGACCATCCTCCTTAGCTAGACACTGCCCCTGCACTTGGGGGACTGTTACTGCTCCCTTGGAGAATGTGGCAGAGCTCTCCAGGCCAGGAATTCAACATTCTCTCAGTTATTGAGTGATTCTCCACCCACTGTGACCATGCCCTACCCCTTGATAATTTGAACAATTTTATATATCTTTTATGTCTATTCAGGTGAACTTCCTCCCATGAAACCCCCTTCCCTGACACCCCCCACCAACAATACTCTCCTGGCCCCATTGTAACCCTTCTGTGATACAAAGCTTCATTAAAGATGAAGCCCATATAATAGCCAAATATAATTAATAGGAAAATGAAATAAAATGATAAGTTTAAATGTAAGAGATAAAATACATGGAAACTTAAAAAAAAACCCTAAAAATAAAATAAAATTAAAGGATTGGGATATTCAAAAAATGGGAAAAAACAAAAAAATTAAAAAAATTTTTTTTGACATTTTTCCTTTTTTTCTTTTTTCATAGCACATAGTACTCTTTATTGTGATGCTCAGTGGAAACATCTGTAAACCAGCTTACTGTAGTGGTGACAGCTGCAACACATGCTAAGGCACCTTCATTATATAAAAAAGGGGGGTGGGAATTCCATCACTCCCTTGTGACAGTAACTGGGACCTGAATTTAGAGTTTTTTAGGCATTTGTAGCTTTTATATATCTTCATGATTCATCAAAAGTTTGTTTCCTTAAAAAAAAATGCCTTCTTTCCTTTGAAACCATGTTTAGAAAAGAATAGCTTGTCCTACACTGGTCTCCACTGGTTGCTGAATTTATCTGTATTCTTAACTGTTTTGTATAAGCTGCATTTAGACATTTTTCCTTTTATCACTTTATTATCAGATGTCCAGTCTGAACCGTGGCACCTTCCCTCTCTCACTCCCCAGTGTCTCCCAAATTTTCATTTAATTTTCAAAGAAGTTTTAGGTCACAGGAAAGTCACACACAGAATACTAGAGACTCTCATATACCCAACCTCCTCCCCTTTTCTTCACCCCATATTAAAACCTTTTTGTATGTAGATGGTAGCATTA
Source organism: Tolypeutes matacus (assembly GCA_026826555.1). NCBI lineage: Eukaryota > Metazoa > Chordata > Mammalia > Cingulata > Chlamyphoridae > Tolypeutes > Tolypeutes matacus. Next base: position 5,631,457 of record JAKSZT010053766.1, on the reverse strand, counting down.
ATATAGCTACTAAACATTGTCAATGGTTTACAGTATGGTTTACATTTTAGACTGTACAATTTAATAATTTTTATTATATTTACTATGTCCTGTGTCCATCATTGTAAGGTAATGAAAAACATTTCCCCTGACCACTAAATACCCCCTGTTTGATCTATTCGGTTCCTCCCTCCCCATCTCCCCAGGGCACATGACGACCCCCTATCTTGACTCATTGGATGACAAGATTCATAGTTACACGTAACAAGTGGTCTTGACATGCTGATTTATCCTCCCCTATTAGGATCCATCATTGCTCATAAGAGATGCCCACCTGTCTGTTTCTGGGTGAATGGGTCCTCCCAAAGATGGGGGTCCATCTCCTTCCAGCTCACCACGTGGGTCTCCACCCACTGACACAACACATTATGACATGATGAACACTCACTCCCCAGAAGCCTGCTCCAGATGCGCACCATCCTGAATGCCTCCCCCCAACCAACACCCTAAACCAGTGAGACTCCCTTGTCATATTGCCATAAGAGCATTCCCACCCCTGCACTTTCAACCTCATACCCACAAATCCCGTGTTCACCTGGTCCCTCTCCCATCTCTCCCCCCAGTATCCTGGGTATTCTAACCCACCCTTCCTAATCTAGCCACCGTAGACCCTGCACCAAGAAACCCAGTAAAATCACTACCCACCTCTCTTATCCTTCAATATGCAACTACATTCTATCACTTTACCATATATTATGTCCGCATGGGTGATGGCTCACTCTTCTCTTCTCTTTCTCTCTCTTGTTAACCTATCTTTCAGACAATGGTTCTCAGAGAATGCTTACTTTCCTCAATTCAAATCAGTGAGGTCATGTACTGTTCATCCTTCAATGCCTGGCTTGCTTCACGCAACATAAGGTCTTCAAGATTCATCCATGTTATTCTGTGTGTTAGCAGTTTATTCCTTCTTACAGCTGAGTAATATTCCATTGTATGCATGTACCACATTTTGTTTACCCATTCATCTATTGATGGGCACAGGGGTTGATTCTAACTTTTGGCAATAATGAACAATACCTCTATGAACATTGGTGTGCATATATCTGTTCGTGACTTTGCTTTCAATTCTGGGTATATACCCAGCAGCGGAATCGATGGATCATATGGAAGATCTATTGTTATTTTTCTGAGGAACTGCCAAACTGTCCTCCACAGTGGCTGGACCATTTCAGCCACTCCAATTGTGGACCATTCCACAGTCAGAGGGTGTGGGAGGTATGGGGAGTTGAGCATATGGAAATCTCTGTATTTTTTGTGTAACATTTATGTAATCTAAGTATCTTTTTAAAAATAAAAAAAATTATTTTAAAAAATGGAAAAAATTTTAAATATATGTTACAATATGGATAACGAAATATTGGGTAAAATAGTACATGGCTGTGGTGAATAAACAAAAAGTGGCATTTCCAAATTCAAATTTTCCCTTAGGCTCTGTATTAAACTCTGAGAAATCCTTTGTGTATCCCTTGTAATTTTTAAGATAAAAAAAAACTGAGAGGGAAATGTGTTTCTTAGGTCTCGAAGATGATCTATTGATCTCTTACAAGTAAACTGAAACCTACAAATTTCTGTAACCAATATACAAATTGGAAAATTCTCCACTGCTGTAGCTTCTTCAGTAATCAATTAACACTTCCTACTCCCTCTACTTACTCCAGAGTAAATACAAATGTTGTAGTAAATTAGTAGATTTCCTCCACTGGAGGTAAGGAGAATAATTTTGCCACTGTGATTGGTATTTTCATAAGGGGAAGATTTATGGTTTTCATTGGAATGTAGATTGAAGTTTAAAGCTTAAAGAAGGAACTGGAATTACCTGGTTGGAGGATTATGGTCTGGAAGTCTGGCAGGAGAATCTGTTTTCCCTCAGCCACCAAGATCCTGTGGCAGTGTGTGTGTGTGTGGGGGGGGCGGGGTGATGTTAATGGATGATATCTTCAGAAAAATTGAAAAATATTTTGTTATCACTTTGTCAGTTAGCAAATTTCTGAAATTATGGTAGTATACACAACCTTAAATTTATAATAACTCATCATAAAATCAATAACAAGCTCAATTTGGGCTGTTTAAAAATTTCTATAAACTAGCAATTTATAAAGTATTGCAAGATATCACCAATATCATTTTTTAAGCATCTATAAAGTGAAATTTAGCACAAAATTCTAATGGGCAACTTTGAAAGGAATTTTAGTAAACAAATATGTACAAGTGCTTTTAATTAAATTTGTCTCTTTATAAGGGCTATGTAACAAGTTATATGTAAATGAAAGGTACTGTAATAGTATAGAATATTTTTTAACACTGAAATTTGAAGAATGATCTTACTTAAACTTGAAAGGTAAAGAATTTTTTAAAATATAAGTAGAAAACTAAATCTAGATATGGGAAACCTAGGTAATCCACTTACCATGAATTAGCTATGGCTTTGAAAAATCTTTTATTTTTACTTTTTTAAAAGAAGCTTTAGATTATATAAATGTTACATCAAACATCTGTCCCTTCTATTTGAATATGTCTCCCTTCTATTTGAAGCTATACTTAGTGCTGGAGTTGGTAGGTATACTTCCAAGAGACTTAAATCTTTGGGCTGTCCGTGTGGCAGCTGGGCGCTGAGCCTTAGCGGAGTTGCAACACCTACTCTCCAATTCATTGGTCTCACCCAGGACAGCTAACAAGGAGATGAGGATGGACAACCACCACACCAAGAAAACGAGAGAGCCTACAACTGCAAAGAAGAGAGTCCCATCCATCTACTATATGGGATCGAAACTCCCTCTCAATTAGAGGCAGAGGGGACATCACCATCCCAGAATCCCCAGGATTGGGGAATGAACTATGGACTAGAGTGGACTCACTGGTATTATACTAGAGACTCATTGTGATTCTAGCAATGGAAAAAAATTACAGCATTGATGTGGAGGCAGTGGTCACTGGAGGCTCTGGGGACAGGGGGAGGGAAAGACAGATGTAATTCTTTCTCAGGACTTAGGAATCATCCTGAATGGCATTGCAATGACAGATATAGGCCATTATATATCTTCCTATAGCCTGCAGAATTATGTGTGAGAGAGTGTAAACTACAATGTGAACTATGGTCCATGCTCAGTGGTAATGCCCAGGGTGTGTTTATCATTTGCAATAAATGTGCCACACTAATGAAAGATGTTGTTTATGTGGGAGGTTGTGGGAGTGTGGGGAGTGGGACATATGGGAATCTCTATATTTTTTGTATAACATTTGTGTAAGTTAAGTATCTTTAAAAATATATATATATATAAAAAAAAAAATATATATATATATATATATATAGGAGTTTCCCATATACCCCACCTCCTCCCCTTCCCAAACCTTCAATTATTAACATCTTTCATTAGTGTGGTACATTTGTTACACTTGATGAACACGTATTGAAGCATTGCTACTAACACGGACTATAGTTTATATTATAGTTTACACTTTGCATCACACAATTTTATAGGTTTTGACAAAATGTATAATGTCTTGTATCCATCATAGCAATGTCATAAAGAACAATTCCAAAGTCCCAAAAATGCCCCATGTTCTTCCTTCTCCCTCTCCTCAGAACCTCTGGTGGCCACTGCCTTTCTCTCAATGATACAAGTTTTTCCATTACTAGAATAGTTATAAGTCTACTTTAGTCCATAGTTGCATTGCCCCTTTTATTTGTTCATTCCTCAAACGAGGATTTTTGCATGGTGATGCCCACTCTGTTTCTGAGTGAGAGGGGGCTTAAATCTCATGGGGCAGATGAATGTCTTGCTTGCAGTTGTAGGTATTCTGTTTTTTTTGGATGGGCATTATCCATTATCATCTTTTGTTAGTTTTCCTGGGTGAGTCCAAAGAACTGGAGAGTAGGTGTTGCAATTCTGCTGAGAGTCAGAGCTCAACTGGCATATGAACAGACCAGAGATTTAAGTCTCTGGGACCTATATTTAATGAATATTGTACTAATAATATGTTCAGATAAAAGGGGCAGAAAAGTCATGTGTAGAGAAATTATAAAAGAGTTTAACTCTGTTACTTTGGGTAGCATATATTCCAAAGTAAGGTGCACTGACAGGGTGCCAAGTTGCTGAGATTATCTGCCCTGCCTATAGTGTCCAGATGTCTCTAAAGCCCTCAGGGGCCCTGCTGTTTGAGGCACTGTTTACTGTCTCAGTCAATGAGATCCCACTGAAACATACATAAGTGTAGCATCTGGAATGACCTCCTGGCTCACTTTGAAATCTCTTAGCCATAAGAGATTTGTATTCAACTTTTCTCCCTTTCAGTCTTGGTCTTTTTCCAAATGCATCGCTAGTTAGCACTTTGTAATAGCCCCTCCATGCCAGGGAGGCTTATCCCCAGGAGTTAAGTCCCATGCCAGGTTGGGGTAGGGGGAAGGTAATGCATTTATATGCTGAGTTTGACTTAGAGAAAGGCCCTACTTGAGCAATAAGGAGGCTTTCAGGAAGTAACTCTTAGGCTATATATAATATTAGACTAAGTTTCAATTTCACAAGAACAAGGTTCATAAGTACAACCATCAATATCAAGAGCCTGGTGTAATTGTCTGTCCTCTTTCACTAGGTGCTGCCCATATACTTGGGGGAATCTTGACACTCTGTTAGAGAATGAAGCAGGATGTCCTATTGAATTCCCACGATGGGAATTCAATATTCTTTTGGTTATTGTCTGGGTCTCCACCCACCAAGAAAACGTCCCATGAACTCTTGAACATACTCATATTCCACAGAGGCATGCCCAGGTGCACCCCTCCCCACACATCCCCCCATCACCAACATCCTGCACCAGTGATATTCCCTGTCACAGTTGTGACCCTTCTGTGATCTAAATCTTCTCCCAAAACAAAGCCCCCCAAACCCCCCAAAATAATAATAAAATAAAATAGTAATAATATTAAATAAATAAAACATAAAAATAAATAGAAAAAATTTAAAAAGTTTCCCATTGTGATTTTCATCACCTTAAGATCTGTTATTATTTATGTACAACGACAATCTCTTCCGTTTGTCCCCCCAGGTTCTTATTTTTCTTGCTTTATCTTCAAAGAAGCTTTAAAGGTTAAAGAAAAGTCACAGAGAAAATATAGGGGATTCCTATATAACTAACACTTCCACTTCTCCCACTCCCCCTTATTAACATTTTACTTGTGTATGGTACATTTGTTACAATTGATGCTACTAGCCATGGTCAATGGTTTGACTTATGGTTTACATTTTGCACCATACACTTTTATAGGTTTTGACAAAATTTATAATGACCTGTACCCATCATTGGAAGATCATGCAGAACAATTCCAATGCCCTAAAAATACAATATGTTCCATCTATTTTATTCTTCATTCCCTCTTCCCTCAGAACCTATGGTAAGCACTAAATTTCAGTTTTTGAAGTATAAGGTTCATAGCTACATGCAAAAATATTGAGAGCTTGACCTACTGGTCTTTTTTTTTTTTTTTTTTTTACTTAGGCATGCCTATGTTCTCAAGAGATTCTTGTCCCTCTAATTGAAAACATAGGACAGCCCAGGATGGCAGTTTAATATTTTTTTGTTTATTATGTGGATCTCCACCCACTGCGATAACAAACTATGACAAGATGAACACTTTCATATTCCATAGAAGCATGCCCCAGGTGTGCCCTATCCCGCATATTCCCTCACCCCTGAAACCTTGTACCTGTAACTGTCCCCTGCCATATTTGCCAAAAGAACATTCCCACCATTGTTGTTTTAACCACAGACAAATACCCAGAGTTCACCTGTTCCTTTCTCCAGCCCTCCTCCCAGTTCCATGGATAGTCCAACCCAAGCTCCCAACCATACTCCCCCTCACATTCCTTCCCTTTGAACCCAATTACATCACTGCACCACTATAACACCTATCTACTGCCCAACAATTCCTTTTCACCTTATCATATATTTTGCCCATATTGAGCAAAACCAGAACCCTCTACTCCCTTTCAGACTCTAGCTCTGTGAGTCTATTCAATTTGCTAAGTCATGTTACTGAGGTCATGTAATATTGGTCCTTCAGTGACTGGCTTACTTAACTTAACATAACGTCTTCAAGATTCATCTATTGTCCCATGTGTCAATACTGCATTCCTTCTTATAAATGAGTAATATTCCATTGCATGTATATACCATGATTTGCTTATTCATTCTTCTGTTGATGGACACTTGGGTTGTTTCCAATTTTTGGCAATAGTGAATAATGGCACTATGAACATTGGTGGCATATATATGTTCATGTCCTTGCTTTCAATTCTTCTAGTTATATACTCAGCAGCGAGATTTTTGGATCATATGGCAGTTCTATAGTTAGCTTCCTGAGGACTTCCAAACTGTCCTCCACAATGGCTGCACTATTCTACATTCCCACCAGCAGTAGATGAGTGTTCCCTTTCCTCCATATCCTCTCCAACACTTGTAGTTCTCTGTTTTTTTATAATAGCTACAAATCTAATAGGTGTAAGATGATATTTCATTGTAGTTTTGATTTGTTTTTTGCTAATAGCTAGTGATGTTGAGCATCTTTTCATGTGCTTTATAGCCATCTGTATTTCTTCTCTGAAGAAATGTCTATTAAAATCTCTTGTCTGTTGTTTTAATGGGTTGTTTGTTTTTTATTTTGAGATGCAAGATTTCTTTATATATGCTGTATATTAGACCTTATTGGATAAATTGTTACCAAATATTTTCTCCCATTGAGTAGGCTGTCTTTTCACTTTCTTCACAAACTCCTTTGAAGCACAATTTTTAAATTTTGAGGAGTTCCTGTTCATCTATTTTATCTTTCATTACTCACACTTTGGGTGTAAAGTTTATGAAACCATTTCCTACTACCAGATCTTATAGATGCTTCCCTACATTATCTTCTAGGAGCTATATGGTCTTGGCTCTTACATTTAGGTTTTGATCCATCTTGAGTTAATTTTTGTACAGGGCATGAGATGGTGATCTTCTCTCATTGTTTTGGATATGGCTATCCAGTTCTCCAAGCATCATTTGTTGAAGAGGCCATTCTGTCCCAGTTGAGTGAGCTTGGTGGCCTTGTCAAATATCAGTTGACTGAATATGTGAGGATCAATATCAGAACTCTCATTCAGTTCCTTTGGTCAGTATGTCTATCCTTTTTTCAAGACTATACAGTTTTGATAAATGTAGCTTTGTAGTATGCTTTAAAGTTAGGTACCATGGTTCCTCCAATTTTACTTTTCTTTTTCAATGTCTTTGGCTATTCAGAGCCCCTTGCTCTTCCAAATAAATTTCAAAATTAGCTTTTCCAATTCAGTAAAAACTGCTGTTATAATTTTTATTGGGATTGAATTATGTCTGTAAATAAATTTGGGTAAGTCAGACATCTTAATGATGTTTAGTCTTCCAATCTATGATCATGGAATATTCTTCCATTTATTTAGGTATTCTTTGATTTCCTGTAACAATGTTGTGTAGTTTTCTGTGTATAAGTCCTTTACATCTTTAGTTAAGTTTAAAACTAAGTATTTGATTCTTTTATTTGCTTTTGTAAATGGAATTTTTTTCTTGATTTCCTCCTCAGATTTCTCATTATTGGTGTACAGAAATGCTACTGATTTTTGCATATTGATCTTATTTTCTGCAACTTTACTGAACTCATTTACCAGCTCTAGAAGCTTTATTGTAGATTTCTCAGGTATTTCTATGTATAGGATCATGTCTGCAAATAGTAAAATTTTTACTTCTTCCTCTCCAATTTGGATGCGTTTTCTATCTTTTTCTTGCCTAATTGCTCAAGCACATACTTCTAACACAATGTTAAATAAGATCGGCAACAGTGGGCACCCTTGTCTTTTTACAAATCTTAGAGGGAAAGCCTTTAGGATTTCACTATTGAGTATTAAGTTAGCTGTGATTTTTTCATATATACCTTTTATCATGTTGAGGAATTTTCCTTTAATCCTATCTTTTGAAGTATTTTTAATATAGAAAGGATGCAGAATTTTGTCAAATGCTTTTTCATCATCAATAGAGAAGATCATGTGATTTTTAAAAATTATTTTGATCTATTACTGTGCTGTATTACATTGATGGATTTTCTTATGTTGAACCATCCTTGCATACCAGGGATGAAACCCACTTGGTCATGTTGTATAATCATTTGATGTGTTGTTGAATCTGATTGTCAAGTATTTTGTTGAGAATTTTAGCATCCAACTTCATTAGAGTGATTGATCTGTGGTTTCCTTTTCTTGTGGCATCTTTATGTGGCTTTGGTGTTAAGATGATGTTGGCATCATAGAATGAGTTAGGCATGTTCCTTCCACATTTATTTTTGGAAGAGTTTAAGCATGATTGGTGTTAGTTCTTTCTGGAATGATTGATGGGGTTCATCTGTGAAGCCATCTTGTCCTGAGCTCTTCTTAGTTGGGAGGTTTTTGATGACAAATTCAATCTTGTTATTTGTGATTTGCCTGTTCAGTTCATCAATTTCTTCTTGCATTTATGTAGGCTGCTCATGTGTTTCTAGAAATTGTCAGTTTCATCTATGTTATCCATCTTGTTGGCATACAATTTTTCAAAGTATCCTCTTATGATACTCTTTATTTCTGTGGGATCAGTGGTAATGTCACCTCCCTCATTTTTCATTTTAGGTTTTTGCTGCCTCTCTCTTTTTCCTTTGTTAGTCTTGCTAACGGTTTGTCGATTTTATTAATCTTCTCAAATAATTTTGTTAATTTCTTCTAGGGTTATTTTTTTTTCAATTTCATTTAACTCTGCTCTAATTTTTGTTATTTCCTTCTTTTTGCTTGCTTTAGGATTAGTTTGTTGTTCTTTTTCTAGTTTCTCCAGGTATACATTTAAGTCCTTGACTTTAGTTCTTTCTTCTTTTTGAATAGAGGTATTTATGGCTATAAATTTCCTTCTCAGCACTGCTTTTGTTGCATCCATTGGTTTTGAGATATTGTGTTCTCATTTTCATCTGTTCCAAGGGAATTACTGATTTCTTTTGAAATTTCTACCTCGATCCACTGATTTTCTAAGAGTATGTTGTTTAACTTCCATATCTTTGTGCTTATTAGGGCACTCTGCTCCTTATTGGTTTCCAGCTTCATTCCATTGTGGTCAGAGAAATTTCTTTGTATAATTTCACTCTTTCTGAATTCATTGAGTGATGTTATGTGATCTAGCAGGTTGTCTATCCTGGAGAATGATCCATTTGTACTCAAGAAGAAAGTATATACTGCTGTAATTGGTTGTAATGTTCTGTATATGTTTCTTAGGTCTAGATGCTCTAACATATTATTTAAGGTCTGTTTCTTTTTAAAAAATATTTTTATTGTAGTATATCATTCATACACGAACATACATAAACAATAAGTGTGTAGTAAAAGTTGTGAACTTACAAAATAAACATGCATAATATCATGCAGGGGTCCCATACATCACCCCTACACCAACACCTTGCATTGTGGTAATACATTTGTTACAAACTATGCAAGAGGATTGTCAAAATATTACTACTAACTATAGTCCATATTCTACATTTGGTGTATTTTTTCCCCCAACACACCTTATTTTTTTTAAACAAATCAATTTTATCGATACATGTTAATAAAGCATACAATTTATCCAAAGTGTACAATCAATGGTATTTGGTATAATCACATAGTTGTATGTTCATCACTTCATTAATTATTAAAGCATTTTCATTATCTCAACAACAATAATAAACCAAAAACAGACAAACAAAAAAAAATTTCTTCCACTCTCAATCTCTCTGTTTCACCTGCTTTACATAGCTGCTATTCCTGGCAATTCTTGCACAATTATTTATTTGTTTATTAAGCAGTTTTATTGAGATATATTCATATACCATATGATCTATCCAAAGTGTATAATCAATGGCTTTTTTTAGCTGTCATAAAGACCTTTATTGTAAAATTGCAATATAAAATAGAAAAATAGATTGAAAGAAATTACAAATTTTAAAAGAGAGTATAAGCCCAGGTTAGATTTAATATAATCAATTATAAGAAATAGATAGAACACGAGGCATTACTTGGTGTTTTAAGGCTTTAAAAAAAAAAAGAAATAGATAGTATAGCAACAAACACTTGTAAATGTAAATAACAATTTTAATGTAATAGAAATTAATTTTAACATGATTCTAATTTTTATATTACAGCTCTAACTATTGGACATAATAATCTGCAAGAATGAAATAAATTATTGGTTTAGTTTATTGGAGAAGAAAGTGGTATGATGTAGTTAAAGTACTGAAGGAGAAAAACTGCCAGCCAAGAATTCTGTATCCGGCAAAGCTATCCTTCAAAAATGAGGGTGAGTTCAAAGTCTTCACAGACAAACAAAAACTGATAGAATTTGTTATGAAAAGACCAGACTTGCAAGAGACATTAAAGGGTGTGCTCCAGCCTGAAAGGAAAAAGAAAAAAACAAGGGTGAGAGATTTGGAAAAGAGTTTAGAAATGAAGATTATTAAGAAGGGTAAACTAAAGGATAAGAAGACAGGCAATAGAACAATATGACGACAGAGAGCTGAAGGACAAAATGGGTGAAGTAAATAATGCCTTTACAGTAATAACACTGAGTGTTAATGGATTGAACTCCCCAATAAAAAGACATAGACTGATAGAATGGATAAAAAAATATGAGCAGTTGATATGTTGTCTACAAGAGACCCACCTTAGACATAAGGCACAACCAGGTTAAAATTGAAAGGTTGGAAAAAAGTATTTCTCACAAATAGTAACAACAACAACAAAAAAGGCTGGAGTATACCAGATAAATGTAATATAACAATATTTTAGTATATGAATAATAATTACTCAGTGCAACTAGCAAATTATTCCTGTGATCTGTATTCTGTAAGTTTCTTCATACAAAATAAACACTTGCTTTAAATTGAGGAAGACTAGACAATAGATATATTTTTGGACGCTTCATTTTCTTTAACCCTTTTGTATGCATTCTTGTTAATTAAAATAATCCATCTGGATCAATAATGATTTAGCATGAATACCATTAAGAAAGATATTGAGTTTTTCTGCCTCATAAAACTATGAGTTGGTATATTTTTATCTGCATAATTTATTCCAATAAGGTCTATTTCTTTATTGATCTTCTGTGAAGATATTCTGTCTAAAGGTGATAATGGTGTATTAAAGTTACCCACTTTAATTGTAGAGGCACCTATTTCTCCACTTAGTTTTTCTAATGTTTACCTCATATTTTGGGGCACCCTGGTTAGGTGCATAAATGTTTATGATTGCTCTTTCTTCTTGAAAGATTAGCCCTTTTATTAATATAGTGTTCTTATATGTCTCTTACAGTAGTTTTCCATTTAAATTCCATTTTGTCTGATATTTGTATAGTTATTCCCACCCTTTTTTGGTTATTGTTTGCATGTAAAATCATTTTCCAACCATTCTCTGGCAAATTTCTTGCATCCCTGGGTCTAAGGTGAGTTTCTTGTTGACTGCATATAGATGGGTCATGTTTCCTTATCCATTCTAACAATCTGTGTCTTTTGATTGGAGAGTTTAATCCATTAACATTCAATGTTATTACTATAAAGGCAGTACTTACATTAGCTATATTTTCTTTACATTTATATATGTATTTATATATGTATATATTGTTTTTATTTCTCTTTTTATCTTTTTAGTTATTTTTACTAATAATCTTCTTTTCTACACTCTCCTCCCATCCTCTTTCTCCTGTTTTTTCTTTTCAACCTGCAGAAGTCCCTTTAGTATTTTTTGAAAGGTTTCTCATTGACAAGCTCTCTTGATTTATGCTTATCTGTGAATATTCTGAACTCTCCCTCATTTTTGAATCCAGCTTTGCTGGATACAGAATTTTTGGCTGACAGTTTTTTTTTCTTTTAGGACCTTAACTATGTCATATTGTTAGACCTCAAAGCTGAGCCTTTGGGGATAGCCAGAGATGTAGAGAAGGAAACTTTAACACGAGAGTTAGGCAGAACTTATATTTATTGTGTCTGCAGAGGCAAGTTTTCTTCTCTACATCTCTGGCTATCCCCAAAGCCCCAGCTTTGTGGCCTAGCAATTGGTGACCCGGATAGAATGGAAATAAATAAAAATGGTAACTATAGAACTCTTCCAAAGTGGACTGCAGAAGGGGTTGTCCACACTGGGGCATCACTGACTCCAGCGGCCACTTGGGATTTTCCCAAGGACTCAAGGTTTATCCAGGGCAGGGGCCCTTTCCAGTTGCCAATGGAATTGGCTCACAAGATTAGCACAGAGGTTTGATTCATCTCCCTCCCTTGGTGGGTGAGTTTGTTCCTTTATTTATTAGTTCTGTTTTTTTTTTCTTCTTCTTCTTCTGGCTGACCACGAGTTAGCATTTGGTTTTGGTTTTGCTGTTTTTCTTTGGCTTTTGCTAACTGAGAGTTAGCATTTGGTTTACCTCTGCCACAGGGGCGGAGGTTTGGCTGGCATAAGCGAGACTTTGTAGGCTTGAGTCCTACTTCCTCAAGAGAATGAGTCACTGTTTGGTTATCTCTGGATCTATATTCATTCTCTCTCTCTGTCTCTAATACTATGGGGAATGAGGCATTGGTACCTGAGTGGTCACTACTAGGATGCATACTGAAAAATTGGTCTAAATTTGGAAGATCCGAGTTATAGAAACATAAATTGACTATATTTTTTGGTAATGAAGCATGGCCTAAATACAGATGAGATAACAGAGAAATCTGGCCAGAAAATGGATCTTTAAATTTTAACACTAGGTTGCAATTAAACTTGTTTTGTAAATGGCAAGAAAAATAGGCAAAAAGTCCCAGATGTTCAAATCTTTTTTGAGTTACAGAAAGGTAAAGAAACTAAAGAATTGTGGGTTAATGCTGTGTGAGTCCCCTTCAGCCCCAGTCAAAGATGTTAAAAGTAGTAAAAATCAAAGGTGTGGAATGATGGAAAGCTTGGAAACAGCCATACCAAAGGAGTAAGAATTATGAGTCAGTCAGTAAGCTTTATGTGTCTGTTGTTGTGTCTTAACTCTTTTACATTTTCTGTTTGTTCAGTGTATATGTTCATACCTCCAGATGGTAATATTAAATTAACAAATAAAAATTTTTTAAAGAGCTCTATTCAAAAGACCAAAATTTAAATAAGCACATATATTATTATACAAAGCAGAGAGCTTATTTTATCAAAGTAACTGTATACTTTAATTTTATCATGTCCTGAAACTCCAAAAGAATTAATGGCCTTTTGGGGGTTGTTGGGGATACTGGAAACCCTCCATTCCTCAATTAGCTCAAATATTAAAACCATTGTATATGTTAATCAGGAAAGGTCATATATGGGAATGAGAGGAACACGCCCCCAGCAAGCTACTTTGAAAAAAATTAAGAAAGCAATAGCACAAACTCAAGCAGTAAATTGGGGGTGGACCCTAACTTACCCTGTGAATTGGATGTAGCTAGGGCCAATATTAGCTTTGGGTGGGGTTTGTAGCAAAGGCAACATTCTAAATAAATACTCCTTGGGTTTTGGTCCCAATTGTGGAAGGGGGCCAAATTATGATAAAGCCCCTTAGAAAAGTAACTATGTACAGCCTACCATGCCCTGTTGCAAGTAGACAGCTTAACCCAATGGTGTCCAGTCACTCTGATAACAGCCATCAATATCTACGGGTGAATTGCTGATACTTGAACCAAGACAGAAACAATGGACTGCCATGGGCTGCCTTCTGTGGGGGAGAGATCTGTGGAAGGACATCTGGAACACCAGCCAGTGATGACACGTAACTATCTATCATGTCCCTTCCACTCCTCTAATACTTCTCTCTGGAATGTGGAGGCAGATGCCCTCGTGAAGATCTGAAACCATACCATTAAAACCTGAGAAACAGCAGAGTAGCTCCCCAGGAAAAATCAGACATCATAGCTATCACACCCTGTGGCAGTAGTTCCAGCTAACTGTTACTTGCCAGCAGCTCATGAACATCACTCAGTAGTGTCTAGTGTGCTCACTCCGATGACTCCAACAATTACCTCACTGGATAGAGCATATTAGCCAAGCACAGATTCCAGTAGCACGATAGCAAGTGTATTACATCAGTTCCCTCTTTTTCTTGGAAGGGGCAAGGTATGCTTTCATTGCCACAGACACTACCATGTGACTCTTGTAAGCAGCAAGCTACTATTCACTGCCTAGAAAAAGTAAGTGCCCTATATGGGGTGCCAGCCCAAATTGACAGTGACAAAGAAACTCCATTTACTAGTCACTTCAGACAGTCTTTGGCTATGAACAAGGATATTGGTTGAAATTTCCATTTGCCTTATAGCTCCACTTGTACAGGTCTTATAGAAAGGATGAATGGCCTTTTAAAGTAGTAAATAAAAAGGATAAGGGATCTTTACAATAATGGACTAAGAAACTGTATCCAGCCTTAGCCCATTTAAATTCAGCACCTCAGGTTACAGTCCCTGATCCACTTGAAATGCTAATAGCAGAACCATGCAAGCATTGAGAATATGAGTTGAAGGACCAGTGGCCATACAGCCCAAAAGGGGAAATAATAATAATCTGTGGTTGTATATGCCTCAAACCATACAAACTGGGAAAATGAGGTCATTTGGCCAGGATACTGACCTATGCAGCCTCATTGGTTGGGAATCTTAAACCCATGGGAAATAGGAGTCACCCCAAACATTGTAATAAGACCACAGTTTATACAAAAATACCAGTAAAAATCTTTATTAGTAATCCAAGGTCTCCTATTCCTGCTGGGACTCTATGTGTATCTATGTGAACTCTTATACTTAAACTGATTTTTAATATCACAGAAGTAAACTCCAAAAAATTTAAAGGGGAAAATGTGTAATACCAAAAGCCTCCTTATAAAACTCCCCTACCTGTTACTTCGTTATCTATTAATGGAAATGTTTCTTGTATACTGTTAAACCAACATAATCAGCCCCTCCACCCTTTGCACTCAGGAATCAGGTTCTTTTAAAGGTCTGTAAAAATAAACACCCTGAGGATCAACTTAAATCAATATAGGAAGGACCCTACATGGTACAATTAACCTCTTTTTCTTCTCTTAGTTATAGGGAATCAGGCTCTGGGTCCATGATACTAGAACAAAACTTTACTACTCATCAGATCCAATAAATGAAGGCAATCTTGAGCCAAAGACCACACCTGAATATGAGATGGAGCCAGTTAAGAACCTGCAGTTCCTGTTCAGGAAGAAAAAAATCTCCACCAGATACTCTGTTCTTTCTCCTACAGAACCTACCAATAACTAGCCCTGAGGGAAGATAGTGATCATCCCTCACACCTGCCTTGCAAAAAGTAATGTCTGGGCCAGCTATATTGTAGAGTACTTCAGTTAATTTTGACCTTAAAAGCAGTGGTCAAGAGAGCCTGCTTAAGCAAAGTTCACCCAACTCGCTTGTGCAGCACCTTAATGCTACACACCAAATCATTACAACACCTCCAAAAACTGGAGAAGTATTTATTATAGATAATAGTAATCATAGAAATAGCATTTGCATTATAAGGCCTTGACCTCAGCTTTGCTTGCTATAACCAAACCAATTATCATCTGACCATTTGGGTATTCCCAAAAAGTGCTAAAAACAGAAATGCAAATACTTTTACTAAAGCTAGTAAAGCAATAAATTATTATCTTAATCCAACTTTTCCTCCTCACACCACCCTTTTACTATAACTACTTAAAAATTTCATATCAACTCCCATAGTGTCAGCGGGAAGTAGTATGCTCATCCATATGCATAAGCAGTACAGAAGATCTGTCCTTTGCCCCTTTCCCCTGCAATAAGAATATGACCAAAAAACTAGAAGAAGGGGATTGGTGGATGTAGAGTGATGGAATACCTGAAAGTAACTTATTTGTTCCCCTTTCTCTCCCTGTTGCTAGGATACAAAGGAAAGAGTTATATGTAAATTAGAAGGTAATGAGATGCAACTCTCTCTTGGTGCCAAATTCCATTTCTTGTGGTCAAGAAACATCCTGCTGGAGCAATGAAGTATGAAACCAGCTTTAACTGGTTGGCTGGACCTGTGCAGAAACCCCTGGCTGTCCTCACTTCAACTTGTTTAATTAACACAGTAAAATTTCCACCCAGGGGTGGCATTATCTGTTCCTTTTTCTATCATGCAATATACATGCAAGTGTGATTTCCTGAAAATACTAATCATACAATTATATAACTAGTTATGTATACTCATCCATATGATCCATATGCATAAAAGCTAATGCATAATCAAAGCAAATGCTAAGTAAAAACTTAAGTATTTAAACAAGAGTGAAACCGCAGCACAGGGAGTCAAGTCTGAGCCACTTTAGACTGACCTTGGCTCGCTACTTCTGCAGATGCAATAAATGTAAGTTCTGCCTAACTCTTGTGTTAAAGGTTTTTTCTCTGCATCTCTGGTTTTCCCTAAAGGGCCCAGCTTTGGAGCCTAACAATACCAATACCTTCTTCCCTCCATGGTTTCAGTTGAGAAATCATCACTTAATCTTATTGAACTTCCCTTGCATGTAATGGATCTCTTTTCTCTTGCTGCTCTCAGTATTCTCTCTTTATCATGAATGTTTGACAACTTGATAAGTATATGACTCAGGACAGGCCTGTTAGAATTTATACTGTTTAGAATGTGCTTTGCTTCCAGGACATATACATCCATGTCCCTCAAAAGAGTTGGGAACTTTTCAGCCATTATTTCCTCCCACATACCTTCTGCCCCCTTTCCCTTCTCTTCTCCTTTTGGAATGCATATAATATGTATGTTTGTGCATTTCATGTTGTCATTCAATTTCCTGAGTCCCTGCTGAATTTTTTTCCATTTTTTAACTATCTGTTCTACTATCTGTGTGATTTCAGATATAATATCTTTGATGTCACTAATTCTTTCCTCTGTCTGTTCAGATTTGCTGTTTGCGCTTCCAGCATATTTTTGATTTCTTGCATTGTGCCATTCATCACCGTCAGACCCATTATCTTTTTATGTATCTTTACAGTTTCTTCAGTATGTTCCCCCAGTGTCTTAATATCCTTTGTCCCTTCCTTCACTTCATTAAATTGATTCATGATATTTGTTTTGACATCCTTGATTAGTTATTCCACATTCTGCATCTCTTCCTGACTATTACTTTGTTCATTAGACTGGGCCATGTCTTCCTGTTCTTAGTGTGGCTTATAATTTTTTGTTGATGTCTAGACATCTGATTATCTTAATGCGCTTATTCAGATGATTAGCCTCTCTTTCTGTTCTACAGTTTTATTTTGTTTTGTTTTGTGTTAAGCTTCCTTTTTGACTCTTGGCTTCACTCATTCTATATCCTTGTAGTTGTCTATATTAAGACCATAGAAAAGAAAAGAGAAAAAGACTAATAGTAGTAATTTTAAAAAGATATAAAAGGAACTATAAAAGAGCCTGGAAAATAAATAAATAAGAGTGAAAAAAATCATGAAAAAAATACAAAGGAATAAGAATATAAAAGGTGTAATTAATAAAATGAAACAAGAAAAAAATAGAATAAAATAAAAGATTTGAATAATGAGAAGAGAGAAAGAAAAATAAAGAAGACCAAACAAGAAAAGGTGGAATGAAAGAAAAGCAATGGAAGAAGGGGAAATGAATGAAAGAAAAGTAATAAAGAAACTAAGGAGAAAAAATAAGGTAAAGAAAAAAGGAAACAAAGAAAGAGAAAAAACAGCAAACAAAACAAAACAAAAAACAACACTAGAAAAACAGACTTCCTTCTTAGACCTCTAGGAACCATCTCAGACTGCTAGTACTCATCAATCACCCTGCAGCTTGCTCCACACAAGTAAGATACATGGTTGTAGCAAATGAAGAATAAAAATTTTTTTAAGTATAATAATAAATAAAAAATAAGAGATCAAAGAGTCTAAAAAAATTTCTCAGTCTGTAAATTCCCTGTTATAAGGTGCTAGCTGGGAGTTTGACAGCCCAGTGGATCACTCTCTGGATCCCTTCTCTTAGGAGGTACCAGGAATTAAAACATGGAACTAGTATATAAGAACCAAGTGTTCCTACACTGAGCTACACCCACTCCACAGGTTAGGTAGGCTTCTGAAAGCTTATCTGGCTCTCCCAGCACCCTTTCCTTCAGGCGAGTTCAGCTTTTAACAGTTTGCATCTATTTCTCCTGTTTTCCTTCCTTCCTAGTTCCTCTCTCTCCCAGAGCAGTTGAATGTGACAGCCTGCCTGATCAGATTTCCCCACCCCCCTCCCTGCAGCTGCATAAGTGCTGGCTGGGGGCCTTTTCAAGATTCAAAGGTGGCTCAGCTGACCAAACTCACTGAAGAGAAACCACTCTCCACCCTCCACTTGACCTCTCTTTTCCCCGGAAGAAGAATATTCTTTCCCCATCTAGTTGTCTGATGTGAGCCAGGGATTTTACCAAGGCTATTTGCCTTGAGGGTGGGGTATATGTGCCATTCCTAGCCACAACACCAGTAATTCAGTTTTTGTTTTGCCTCTTTGTCACTCCATTCCTCTCCCTCCTGGAATATGTGCAGCACTCTCCTTGTCTGCAGATCCACAAAGCAACTCCCTCAGTTAACTTTTTGCCCTTCCTTCTTCTGTTTCTTTATGAAAGAATTGAGCCCTCCCTATGTGCATTGATGCCATTTTCCCAGAAGTCTCTTCTGAAAAATCTTGTTATTTCCTCTACCCCTTAGCTGACAATGTGTACAGTGGGTGAGTTATATTATATGATTCTAAGATTCCTTTTTATCTCCAAAATATTGTGATTCCTAGTCAATAGAAATAAAATAAATTATATGATTTAACACATAAATATTCAAATTTTACATAACTTTTCAAAATTGGGCAATTTACAAGGCAAAATTAAGTACATTAAAACTTCCACAGAGGTTACAGAAACATATCAATACTACCACAGATCTTCATTCATCAAGTTATTAATTTCTTATGCCAGGAACTGGTGATATAATAGGGAGCCTGAATTGCAGTTACAGGACATGCTATAAATGAATAATTATATGCAGCTGAGTCAGTGATACAGTAGGGGCAGTATAGTAGAGGGATTAAGAACATGAGCTTTGAAGTCATCCAAGCACTATGTCTGCCATCTAACAGTTCTGTGATCTCAATCAAGTTGCTATATATCTCCAAACCTCAGTTTCCAAATGGGGATAATGATGAAAATTAAATTAGGTAATGAACTCATAGTAAACGCTTAGTAGGTTGATCATGCTTTTATATATGACATAGGAACACAGAATGGAAAAACCAAATGCTATCTGGTAAACTCCAGGAAGTGGAGATCCAAAGAAATGTGATATTTGAGCTAGGTTTGGAAAATGATAGGGAACTCAGTATGGAGACTGATACAAGGGAAACCCATTCTATCAAGAAGAAAAAATATAAGCCACTGAGTAGAGAAGAAGTATGACATGCTAAGGGAATGCAAATAGTTTCTTGGCTGGAGCAGTGTGTGTGTGTGTGTGTGTGTACACATGAATGCACATGCATATGCCTGTATATGTGGTGTGTGTTGCTACAGGGGAAAGGGATTGGGAATTCAGTGTGGTGAATAGCTAAATGTCCCAGCCCACGGGACAAATCAACTGAGACTCTGAGTTACCCAGCGAAGGAATGAGGGGGATGTAGAGACAATTGACACAGACACACACAGGAGAGACTTTCTACATGCTACCTCTTTATTGCTTCTGCTTCCTTGAGGGAGGTGGTGGCATATATATCATGAAAAAGGGGAAGTACGTGTAAGGCATATGTGGCAGGCTGGGATTGGGCACAGTTGGTTGCTAGGGAGGGTTTGCTATCTGTGGAAGGCGGGAAGGTTTCGCGGGCGCGGGAACAGGGTGAGCTACTTCCTCAAAGAAGGCTAAATATAGGATCAGGCTTGTTCTTTGTTGTTAGTCGGCCATTTTAGCTTCACCTCTTTCTGGCTGCCTCCAACAGCTAAACATAGACTGAAATGCTCTGAGCTGCCTTGTATACAAAGGATTTAATTTAATACATTATGAAGCTACAGTGAAGAACATAAAGTTTATAAGTAGTAGGAAAATAGTATAAATAGACTTGCTGATTTAGAAAGATCACTCTCAAAGCAGTGTGGACGGATGTAAATGAGACTAATAACAGTGTGGCATCAGTTAAGATCATGCAGACAATAGTGAATGGAAACCAAAAGAAAGGTAGGAATGGTAGAAATGGAGCAAAGAGATAGATTTAAAACAGAGATCCAAAGTAGATAAATATGTTTTGAAGCTTGATTGGAAAAGCCAAGAATGAGGGAAGCAAAAAGTTAAGGAGGTATAAGGTTTTCCTTTTGGTCCAGGAGGTGGCATTATTAGAGTTAGAAGAAAAGAGGAGATAAACTGGGGATAGAAGAAATAGGGTTGAAATACAGAGTTTGAATATATTAAATGTGAAATGACTATGAATATTCCAGGTGAAGATGTTTCTTAGAAAAATGTAAATATGGTCTGAAGCACACAAAGAGGCCAGGGTTAAGAATAAAGCCCCAGAAATCATGGGCCTATTTGGCTGGGAACATAAATAAGATTGAGAGTGCTGATTATCTAACCTAAAGATCATTAGAATCATCTGTGAAGTATTTTAAAAATTTCTGTCTGGTCCACACCTAGAAACATTGTTTCAAAATTTTTGGAGGAGTAATCCAGGAATCCAAAATGAGAAGTTTCCATAAATTATTCTAACTGACAGCCAAATTTGGAACCACCAGCTTAAAGTTTGGGAATTGCTGGCTTAAAGGACAAGGCATGAAGCTAAACAAGAGACCAAGCAAGAAGGATAAAATGGAGAAAATAGTTCATTTTAAAGGAGAACAGATTAGTAGAACTCAAAAAATAATCATCAGCAAATCAGATAGGAATGAAGTTATCAAGAAGTCAAAGAAAGGAAATTTTAAGGAGAGCTGGGTCAATATTATCAAATGGTGCTGCAATGTCAGTCAAGATAAGGCATGTAAAAATAACACATTCAATTTTGTTTTCTTCAATTAAAGCTTGATTTCATCTATAAATAGCAAAAGGGGTATTCAAGTCTTAGGAATAGTGAACTCCATTTTTACTTCCTAGTCCTACTTGCTGCTTCCCAAGAACCAAAACCAGCTGTTTTATCAGGCAGCTAGCCAGAACATTTTTTTTCAATTTAGCTAGGAAGCAAGACAGGCATAAGAAAAGATATGCAATCAAAGGAAAAGGCTAAATAAACTATATCATAGAAATTAAACTGATCATTATGTTTAAACCAGCAGAATGACTGTTTGAGACTGCTAAACTGCTCAAAGCAGATACCATAAAATGGGTTGGCTTTTAACCATAGGAATTTATTAGCTTACAAGTTTATACTTTTGAGGCTGAGAAAAATGTCTGAATCAAGTAACGATCAGTTGACTCTTCTTAAAGACCACCTGCCAGAGATCCTGGACTCCTCTGTCACATGACAAGGCTCATAGTGGTGTCTGCTGTTCTCTCCCTTCTCTTCTGGGTTTTGTTGCTGTCAGATTCTTGCTTCCATGGCTTTCTCTCTTTTTCTGAATATCATCCTCTTATAAAGGACTCCAGTAAATAGATTAAGACCCACCCTGGGTCATGTCTTAACTGAAATAATGTAACCAAAAATTCCAACTTACAATAAATTTACACTTAGCTTTAAGGACATGATTTTCTGGGGGTACATACAGTTTCAAACCACCACATTCCACCCTCTAGATCCCAAAAAAGACATGTTGTTTATATATGCAAAATATATTCATTCCATCACAATATTACAACAATCTTAAACCATTTCAGTATCAATGCTAAGTACAAGTCTCATCAAAATCAGTTATAGGTGTGGTCTGTTCTGGGACAAAAACCCATTCCATCTGTGGACCTGAGAAACCTAGAGAACAAGTTATTTGCTTCTAATATACAAAGGAGGGACAGTCATAGGATAAACTTTACCATTGCCATAGGGAAAATTGGAAAGAAAACAGGAGATATGGGTGCCAAACAATTCTGAAAGCCTGCAGGGCATACAAAATTAGATTTCAAGGTATGAGAGTCATCTATAAAATGATATTTTGTCCTTGGGACCAAATGGATCAGCAGCCCAACCCTTTCCAAGTGCTTGCACAGCAGCCATGCTTTCCCCAAACACTGGAGTGAAGGTCCCAACATCTTCAAGCATTAGGGTGATAGCCAGGCCCTCAGATCTAGCCTCATCATGCATCAGGGAGGTGGCCAGACTGTAGGCTCCAGCCTCATTGAGCACTGAAGTGGTGATACTCTTCCTGAATGACGGGGTAGAAGGCCCACCCTCTTCAAGTGTTGGGGCATACTCACCTTTTCCACACATGAGGGTGGACATGTTCTCTTGGTCAGAGATGATGCCTTCGGTCCAAACATCAACTTCCAGGCTTCTGCCTTTGAAATCATTTTTCTTTCAATCTATACCTTTTAGTCCAGGCTGGCAGTGGTTCCATTCATATAGATCTCACACACACAGAAAGTGTCAGTTTCATATGTGGTACATAGGGGTCCAAACCATCAGAAAAAACAACCTTCCACAAATCCTTTCCGGATAACTGCATTTTCAGTTCAAACTTGCACTGAAATCACTGTCTATCCATGTTCAGTTAAACCCTAACATGGAGCACTCTTCTCCGGAGACTCACTTTCCAGAAGCTCAGAATTTTCCGAACCATCAATTTCTGGTTTCTTTGTGTGCGGGAGTTCAGTTTTCAGCTTATCCCTTTCCTCTCACATTTTACTATAAGCTGCAAAGAGAAAGCAGGCTACATTTTCCATTTCTATAGGGAGAAATTGTAAATCTCCTTAGCTAAAGATCCAAGATTGTCACTTTCAATTTCTGCCTTCCATCTGACAACAGGACTCAATTTTGACATATTATCTGCCATTTTAAAAGAAGGGTCACCTTTTGTCGCAGTTTGAAATTATTTTATGAATCCCCCCAGAAAACTATTATCTTGGTAAACTAACTTATTCCTCTGGCTGTGTGAGGCAGGTTAGTATGGGAAAAAGAGGGAACCCTGGCAGGCCCAGCAGAGAACATGGCCATGAGATCCCTCCTGGAATTGCCATCCTACTAAGAAAGCTGGAAAGGCTCAATGTAGACCCTGGCCATAAGGTCCCATTTGGAACTCTTTCTTGGGTTAGGGGAAGCCCCAGATAAATCCAAGCAAAAAGGCCTCCTCATTGGGCCCCTGAGAGGTAACAGGCAGGCATTGTAAGGCAATCAATTAGACCAACAAATAACTGAAGCCTCTCCCCAAAATTAGGAAGAAGAAGGAAAGGTCTTAAAATGGCCTAACCTGGGGCACCTAGAATAATGGGTACAGGTCCTCTGGCATTCTAGAAGACTCCCCATTGGAGTATCTTCTCAGGAATTGAGATGACCTGCCTACTGATGGTTTAAAAAGGAAGAGGCTAATCTTTTCCTACCACACCACATGGCTGCAATATGGCCAAGCATGTCCTCTGTATAGGGTTCTGAATTCCAGCTAAACCTGTGTAAGAGAGAAAGAGGGGACAGGCAGATCTGAGGGTCAGAGACCATGTGGTTGCATGTCTCCTTAAAGGGATGAGGAAATTCACTACCAAATCAGTCATTTTTAATAAGCTCAGAAAAAATTACTCAGAGGCAGGATGAAAACCCAACCTTATTTCAAGGAAAGCTGGTAAAGGCAATAAAAATACACTCTGGTAGTTTCTGACTCTAGAGAAGGACAGATCCTCCTACAAACTCACTTTATTAGCCAGTCTGCCTCAGATATCCATAGGAAGCTACAAAAAACTTTCCCTGGTCCCCCAGACTTCCATTAACTCCTTTTTAGAAACAACCTTCACAGTTTTCAACAATCAAGACTGAGCTGCCAGGGAGAAGCAGGTGAGGAGGGGTCAAGCATAGGGCCCAGAAACAGGCTCATCTTTTAACTGCTGCTATTAAAGACACCGTCACCTCAGGGCTGCCCAAATCCAGGCTCCACGTCGGCAGGAATCTGGCCCCAAGCTGTCTCACCACATGTATGGCTGGGGCCTTGCCCCAGGGGAAGACAGAAGGGGCCTGAAGCCACATGTGAGCCATCAACCAGGAGGAGCCTCTGGTGATCCTTTACATGGCAGGTAAGATCCTTAGTCTTAATTAACATGGGCAACACTTTTGTAGTCCTAGCCTGGCACACTGGGCCTCTCTAGCCTAGGTTGTGCCTAATTAAGGGAATGAATGGGAAATCAAGATCTAGGCTGTTTACTAAACCTGTCCCCTGTAGAATAAGGAACCTCCTCATATTCCATCAATTTAGATTAAAAAGTTCCTGGAGAACGGCTGCCATCAGGTCTTTCCCTATGCTAAGTGTGTAAAATTCTCTCTTCTCTTCTCTTCTAATCTGTGCTTACTTTAACTTTGTCAGTCTGCTCATGCCTAGGAATTTGTAAATCATATTTGGGGTTTACCTTCCACAAATTGGATGACAGTGAAAGGTCCTAAAAATCAATTTTTAAATTTCAATGCTATCTTGCAATTGAATTTGATACATAAAAGAAATTATGAGTGGAACTAGTTCAATTGCCAGAAAAGTGGGAAAACTTAGTAACATTAATGTTACTAATAAAACAGTTTTAGTTGCTTAATTAACAACTGAAAATGCCCAATTAGTTTTGATGAAAAAACTTACTAAAACTGTAACTAAGAGTTAAGATCATTATATAGATGCCTTTATTATAAAACAGCAAAATAATAATATCTGAAATTGCTGTAGCTGGGTGGATTTAGCCTAGACCTACTATTGTGATGGCAATTCTAAATTAAACTTGCCTTTGATTATGGTTATTTGGTGACTAGGTTACTAGCTTTGCCCTTAGACTTGAGCTATTGTGATGGTAATCCTAGACTAATTTACCTTTGTTTATGTTTACTTCAGGTCTAGCCTCACCCTTTTATGTGCTTGCTGCAGTAATGGTAATTATAAACTGAACTTACCTTTGATTATGATTATTGTAAAACTAGCTTCTCCTCTGGACCTACTATTGTAATGGTAATTCTAAACTGAGTTTGCCTTTGCTTATGGTTATTTCAGGACTGAATTTAACCTTGGGTGTACTTGCTCACCTTTGTAATGGTAACCACTCTATTCTCCCCTGTTTGAATCCATGGAAACTTCTGCTCCCCATGGCTTGGGGAAAGGCAAAATTGAGACATCCCTGTCTTCTTTCCTTCCACTGATATTAAGAGCCCTGCTTTCTCTCATGATTATCTGGGTGTGGATTCCAATTTACTTGCTCTGAGCAAGAGCCCAGAGGGACCCCATGAACTTTAAGGAAATTGCTGCCTTATGGGATTCTCAACCTTCAGGGTTGGACATCTCCTCTTCCAGTCCAATGGTTGCCAGAGTCCTGTTACCTCTGATAACTGAGGAGTGGGGGACCTCCCACCTTGAGTGTCAAGAATTCTCAAAGAAGCAGGTCAAGAATTCTGAAAGCAACAGTTTTCCCTGAGACTTCAATGACCTCAGTGAGTATATACTAGAATTAGTGTTGCTCATCCAAGGTCTGTCAAAGTCAAAATGGGAAATAAGCAGAGCTCTGAAGTAAAGAAAAATGTTGTAGATTATATTTTAAAGCATTGGGAATAATTTGGTTATACACCAATAACTGAAGAACAACATTCTAGTACAAAAGTGTATGGTCACAGAGGAGATTAGAATAATTAGAAATAGCCTTCAGATAGACCATTTAAATGTTATTTTACACTTACACTTATTTTGTAAGAGAAAGGAAATTGTAAGTAATATTTGTGAGTTGTGTTTTTCTGTGTTTAACTCTCTATTTGTGTCTGCCTATTTTTTCAGCATATATTTTCATACATCAGGATGGTAATATCAAATTAGCAAATGAAAATTCTTAAAATAGCTCTATTCCAATTCTTAAAAATTAAATATGTGCTTATATATGTGGATGAATATTCCTGGAGCCCAACTTATGTGAAGCAGAATGGAAAGATCATATAGAAATTTGGATATAGAAACTATTGGGAAAGGGAAAAAAATTTTCCTAAGCTCTTTGACCTTACCCAGCCCCCAGGGCCTTCTCTTTGCAAGAGCTGTGAGGGAAGGGTTAGGTGTGACAGATTAAAACTCTATCTCCAGGGAAGCGGCTGTGGCTCAATCAGTAGGGCTCCCGTTTACCATATGGGAGGCCCCAGGTTCGGTTCCTGGGGCCTCCTGGTGAAGGCAGGCCCGCCCGCACGGCATGGTTAGCTGACCCAGTGAGCACAAGCAGCAAGGGGGGGATAAATGAATAAATAAATAAAGTCTTAAAAAAAACAAAAAAACAAAAAAACTCTATCTTCAAGGCTGGGAAATTAAGAATCATAGTATGTCCTATAATTCCCCAATTTAAAATTTTAACAGCCTTAAAATAAGGGTGGTTAGTAATCCTATTAATAAATTTTGGTAAATAAAGGAAAAGTCCTTGAAAGCTATGGAAAGATCTTTTCCAAATTATAATTAAAACAAATTAAACAGTTATAATATATTCTAGAACCTGGCAGTCAGTATCCTTTTAAAGTTATTCACGATTTTAGAATTTTATTAAAGAAAACAGGTTTTAGCCTCCTATGAAAGAAAGAACATTTCTTGCATAAACTATAATGCTTTCAATTTTATTTAGCTTGGGTGTAACTTCCCATGTTTATAGGATACTAATAAAATAGCTTAGCATTATATGTATTAAATCTTTAAGGTGATGAAAATTGTAAGTTCAAATTTAATGAAATATAGATCTATACTAAAGTGAAATAACTAGTTTTCACAGAACAAAATAAGGTATGTAAGATAAAACCTAACTGGATAAAGTAAATTTCATTGGTTGCTAATTGTAATTTAATAAGCTTATTTAAAGGTAAAGTACCTAGTCTATTTGGTTATGGTTAGTTATAGGAAGTTTGTAAAAGCATTTCATAAACTGAAATAATTAAATAGCTAATTCCAGAAGGCCATTACTCAATAGAAACCTAAACTGATCTTGATAACAAAAAATAGCTTCATAACAGGGAAACCTGTCAAAGCCCACCTCAATCTGCATGTTAAGGTGGTGTTAAGGGAAAGATAATCTTGATTCCATTGGGAATCTTAGATTTTCATAAAATAATGGAGAAAGTAGGTTTTCCTGTACTGCTAAGGTAAGATACTTGTTAATTAATGCAATCATGGTAAATGAGTAAGAGTAAGAAATGAAGTACTAAAATAGTAAAGTTCATTTGATATGTTATAAATTGTATTGGAAGTATTTAGAAAGTGTATAAAAATTAATAAATAGATTTCAATATGATCAAACTCTCTTCAAACCAGGCCTTCAGTACACTGCATGGTGCCTCTCCATTTGAGTTATTGCCTAGGTTGGTCACTATGACCCCTAAAAAAATGAAAGTGTCTACCACATCTGGATAGGCCTCTGAAGTGGATGGAGAGTACATTGCTGGATCAGACTCCTACAGCAGCCAGGGATGGCTGATTATGGACATTGCCTCCAGACTGGCTCTGTTTCATAATGCTGAAGGGTGCTATTCACCAGGCCAGTGAAACATTGGGGCTTACCTTCCCAGCCTCTCTCTAGGGCCAAAAGTGGTGCAGCATGCTGGCTCTGTGGAAGACATAGCAAATGGAGTAATACTTACCAGAATAATGTGAATAGAACTTTAACAAACACAATTGGCATTATGGCCTGGCCCCATGGAAAGACAACATGTATGGTACTGCAAACCTGGAGCTTCTATCTATTAACTGCATCTCAATAAGGAACTTGTGCATTGACTTGTGCATTGATTAGATTAAGTGCTATACCTATATACCTGATGAATATAATAATATCTCTTCTATTTTAGATCATATGCAGAGGGATATTGAACATGTTAAAGGTCCTGGTAAACTTAACTCATTTTCTAAGTAGTTAATGAAAGTACCTATAAGATAAAAGAATGACTCTCTTAAGTACTGCCTTTGTTTTGCTTGCCATATGCTTGTCTTGTTGTTGCCTATATTGTCTTTGTTAGTTTATGTCTAGGGCATTGTCTCTCCTCATCCCTCTCCTAGCTGTCCTAGGCAGATAGGAGACTGGGATTGGCAGTTTATACGAAACCCAGCAGGCCTACCACAGTCTTTCCCTAGAGTTAACCAACAGCATAAAAGAACTCAAGGAAGAATGCTGTTTCCCATCAGTGTTGGAAGGATGCAGCTTCTGTCAATGACATGGAAGGATGTCATGGCTGGCCCCCTTTGGGAGTCTGCTTACACCCATCTTCCTTATCCTTTTAGTAGGACTGTGTATCTTAAATTCTAACTAAGTTTATTTTTTCTGGAATCAACATCTTCCAGAATAGGATATTAGTCACATGTGGATTTCACCCAGTTCCAACCACATTGCCAGACTCATCTTCCCTCAACCTCAATAGAATAGCCAGGGATTTTTTTTTTTTTTTTAATTATTTATTTATTTATTTTTTACCAGGAGGTACCGGGGATCGAACCCCGGTCTCTCCATATGGTAGACGGACGCCGAACCTCTTGAGCCACATCCGTTTCCCTAGCCAGGGATTTTTATACTCTGTCTGGCCTACTCCCACTAACCAGCATGAAGCAGCTACAGAAGAATGACCATCACCCTTAAATTTTCCCTTAAGAATAAGTGTGTAAACTCTCTGAGGGGAGAGTTGAGGCAGGTTAGTATAGGGAAAAGAGGGAAGACCAGGCAGACCCAGCAAAGAACATCACTGTGAGACCTCACCTGGAAACCCCTTGCTACTAAGAAAGCCAGAAAGCCTCCACCTAGACCCTGGCTATGAGGTCCCATTTGGAACTCTTTCTAGGGTCCAGGGGAAGCCCCAGATACCTCTAAACAAAAGGTCTCTTCATTGGGTCCCTGAGAGCTTACATTCAGGGTTTGTAAGGCAACCAATCAGAAAACAAACAACTGGGGCCCCTCCAACACTAGGAAAGGGGAGGAGAAAAGTTCTCTGAAAAGCCTTACTTGGGGCCCTATGTGCATATCTCACCCTGTAGCATGCCCACAACCCATGTCTCGGGTTGTGTATTTATCTCATTTCTAGTTTTCTTGTTTCTTAATAAACTCTTTACTCCCTTGCCTACCCTATGGCATGTCTTTAAATTCTTTTATGTGACATATCCAAGAACCTAGAAGCCCAGAACCCAGTGTGTTCCACTAACATGTGATATCCTTTGTTTGCAATAAATTCAGTTGAGGGGCTTTTGATTAGATTACTTGTTAAGATCCATTTAAGGGCTTTTGATTGGACTGTCAATGAGGTATGACTTGGGTTGAGTCTCCATCCCCTTTCTGGGTCTGATATAAACAGAAACACAGAGAGACTCATTCAAACACAGGAAAAGGGAAGCGGCTGTGGCTCAATCAGTAGGGCTCCCGTTTACCATATGGGAGGCCCCGGGTTCGGTTCCCGGGGCCTCCTGGTGAAGGCAAGCCCGCCCGCACGGCGTGGTTAGCTGACCCAGCGAGCACAAGCAGCAAGGGGGGGATAAATGAATAAATAAATAAAAATAAAAAAAATAAAAAAAAATAAAAAAAAAAAAAAAAACACAGGAAAAGGAAGCCACCATATTTGATCCTGCAATGTAAGGGAAAGGAATACTGGATTACTTAAGCATGAAGCCCCAAGAGACTGGGCCCACAGAGCAGCTCAAGAGGAAATGGTGAGCCCAGAGACAAAGGCTGAAACTTCTGCAGAGATCAGCAGCCATTTTGCTTCACTATATGGCATCAATGCCAGGATCAACAGTGCTGACATTGATGAGAAAGCATCTCTGCTGATGCCTCGATTTGGACATTTCTTGGCCTTGGAATTGTAAGTTTTACCCCAAATAAAGCCCCATTATAAAAGCCAACAGATTTTTGGTACTTTGGATTGGCAACCCTTTGGCAAACTGAAACACATTTCCTCCAGTTTGCAGTGACACCGCCATCATTTCTTTCTCAGTTTTCATCAGAAGTACCTTTAGCATCATATTTCAACAAACAGTCTGTTCAAAACAGTGTAGGCCTTTTCTATCCATCAACTCACAATTCTTCCCACCTTTACTCATTACCCAATTACAAAGCCTTTTATTTTTTATTTTTTTGTATTTTAACATTTTTGGTATTTGCAATAGCAGTACCATACTGTCCTGGTACCAATATCTGTTTCAGTTTTCTATGCTGAACAAAAAAGTTACCATAGAATGAGCTGGCTTTTAACAATGAGAATTTATTAGCTTATATGCTTACACTTACGAGGCTGAGAAAAATGTCCAAATCAAGACATTATTGGGTGACTTTCTTCCTGAAGATTATCTGCCAGAGGTCCCAGACTCCTCTCTCACATGGTAAGGCTCCTGGTTTCATCTGCTGGTCTCCCTTCTCTGCTGTTTGTTTTTGTTGTTGTTGTTGTTGTTGGTTGCTACCAGCTTCTTGCTTCTGTGGCTTTCTGCCTTTGTCTGAATTTCATTCCCATATAAAGGAACCCAGTAAGAGGATTGAGACACACCCTGGGCCACAATTTAACTGAAAGAAACTAATCAAAAAGTCCTACTTATTAGGGAGCAGATGTAGCTCAGGTGGTTGAGTGCCTTCTTTCCACATGGGAGGTCCCAAGTTTGGTCCCCAGTGTCAACTAAAAACAAAAAACAAATAACAAGCAAACAAACAAGAGAGTCAACTCAGGGGTGCCAATGTGGTTCAGTGGCTGAGCACTACCTTCCCACATATGAGGCCCCAGTTCAACCCCCAGCCTCAGTACCACACACACACACACACAAAGTCCTATTTACAATAGGTTTACACCCACAGGAATGGTTTAGTTTTAAAAACATCAGTTTCTGGTGTTCTATGGTAGTTTGAGGCTTTCTAGATGCTAGAAATATCATGTCCTCAGGGCTAATCCATTCCTGTGGGTGTGAAACTATTGTAGATGGAGGTTTGATTAGATTACTTCAGTAGGGCATGGCCCAGATTGGGTCCTAATCCTCTTATTGGAGTCCTTTATAAATGGGAGGAATACAAAGAGAAAGACAGAGAGAAACCCACAGGAGTTAAGAGATAAAGCCATTGAAAGCCAGAACCTGAAAGCAAAGAAACCCATAAGAGAAGGAAGAGAGCAGCAAATGCCAACATGTGCCCTGCCATATGAAGGAGGAGTCAAGGATCACCAGCCGCCAATCTTCATGGAGAAAGCATAACCTTCTGATGCCTTGATTTGGATATTTTCACAGCCTCAAAACTATAAGCTTGCAACCTAATAAATCCCCATTGTAAAATCGAACCCATTTCTGATATATTGCATTCTGGCAGCTGAGCAAACTAAAACAGGTACATACAGTACCAAACAACCACAATGACTATGAACATAAGTCACTATATATATGTTCCAGCTGGAAAATATTTCTAACTATAGAAAGAAGGCCAAATAATTAAAAATTGTTAACAATGAGTTGTAAAGGGAATGCAACAGACCTTACCTCAGTGTTATTACAACAAATATCAGTCTTATTTCACTAAAGCCCTGCAATCATCTTAATTCATACTGAAAATTTGCATCAGAGCTAAGTCCTAAAAGAATTTGGTGTAGCTTATAATCAAATCATGTAATTAAATTTCTCAGAACAACCATCCTGGAAACCAGATCATTGCTCTGTCCCCAGAGCGTTCCATAGAGGAGCAATCAGTCATGTAATATTTTGTCCTCACTTTAAAAGGCCAGTTGTGTATGCAGTAAATTAATGAGAATTAGTCATAATTGAGCACATATCCTGAGTCTCCACCTCACAGTCCTTGACTGAGCTATTCACTTCCTATGTTTTCAGGGAAATTACTAAAAAATACACACATGATAAACTCCAGCACGAATAGTCTTACTATACTACCATACTGACTAGGGTACTACTGACTAATGACAACCCACCAGGTTGTCACTTGATTAAAATTTAAAGCTAACATAGATGTTAGTGTCTAATCCAAATTTCTTAATTCATAGATGAGGAATCAGAGGTTTGGAACAGAGAAAGAACTTGCCCATTGCTCCACCACCAGGGAGGGACAG
Organism: Tolypeutes matacus; assembly: GCA_026826555.1. Taxonomy (NCBI): domain Eukaryota; kingdom Metazoa; phylum Chordata; class Mammalia; order Cingulata; family Chlamyphoridae; genus Tolypeutes; species Tolypeutes matacus. The sequence continues at coordinate 5,599,241 of JAKSZT010053766.1, read as the reverse complement.
AGCCAGGTTGAACTCAGGTCTTTCTGAGTTCACATATGCTTGTTTCTCCATTATATAAAGGTGTTCCTCTTAGCAAATTATTACCTGATAGTTCCTCTGTGTCTAAGAAATCTAATCTGTCCCAACTTACTCTGTATTTTTCTCCTTTTGTGCCTTTCCTCATCATCTGTCTTTTCATTTTGTCCTGGCAGTTCCATTTCTATCTCAACATGATTTATTTGTTCTTGTGTATGACTGCACAGATTTACATTTCTATCGTGAACTTCAACCCTGTTGTCAAGAGAGAGAATTTTGACTGCTTCTCATCAGATCTACAGGGTCTGAATTAATCTTGGCTTAAAGTTATACTCAGTGGTGACCCTAGTCCTTTGGTAAGAACATATTTTCTATCTTGGTATTTGGATTATGAAATTATTAGTGGTATGATGTAGAGATTTAGGAAATTTAATTTGGCATACCTCAAACTGCAGAGCCATGTCATATTTAGAATCTGCCATATAAAGTAGTTGATTATCACTCTGTATAAATGTACGTGTTATGTGTTATCACTTATTTAAATTAGAGGTGTGTTTGTTCTCTGATGGCTGTTCTCTGATCCTGAAACTATAAGAAAAGAAATTTGACATAGGCAGTCCCTCATCTCCTAAAGTCTATAAACATTTTTATGTATATTACAGGGTTCTGTTGGGCTGAAAGTAGAGTAGAAACAGACATATATCTCAATTTTTTTAGATATAAAGTCAAACAAATAATAATAAACCTTTTAAAAGTCCTCCAATTATAAAATCCATTTTGTTAGTTTTACATTAACTAACCAGAAATAACCTAAGTGTTCTTGCTGAAAATTCTAGTTCATCAGCAACAGGATGACTGAATTCTTGGTACACATGCATCACCTACAGCTTACCTAAGACAAGAAATCAAATAACGTGGAATACATTGTTCAAGAGCACTGAGATTAAAAAAAAAAAAAATGGAAAAAAGAAGGCAAGACCTTTACATTCAATAAAATCCCACTTACAGTATTTTTCCACTTACTTGAGATTCATTATGAGAATGTTTCATATGTATATCCTTTTTTTCATACCATCTCTCACCAAATACCTGATGAAAGGAGAAAAATAGTACTAGCAAACAGAGGCTAATTGTACCACCTTGACAGCCATCCTTTCACTGGCTTTGATTGATGGTGGTGGTTCAATTCTAATGCTAAAGAAAAGCTTGTATATTCCTTCAACCCAGCTATATTAGATATATAGTCATGTACATAGAGAAGGGAAGAAAAACGGAAGGTAGGTAGTCCTCTGTAAATGCAAAAGGAACACTCACCTATACCTTGCTTAGCTTTACCAAGCACAGAAAAACATTTCTATTTTTCTGATAAACAGAGGCCAGACTGAGAAAGATAGACATCTAGATAAAGAAGACTGATGACAATAAGTAGAAAGTGCCAGAAAATGCCTTAGGTGGCTGTCCAATTGTCTTCCATGGTCAAATATAAAAGTAAGCCCAATCTATGAGCAATAGTAGCTGGCTTTCATCCTTTATTTTCTCTGATGAGGTTTTCTTGAAACTTGAGTCCACTCTCCACATTCAAATATCTGCTTTGGGAACTAAGTTACCTCTTAAATGAAAACTTCAAAGAAGCATTTGTATGAGAGTGGGAAAAGACTCCTTAAGTCATCCAGCTCACTTCTTTGCCAGTCACAAATTTTGCCTTGGATTCTTTTTTCCTAAGAGTTGTTCTAGCCCTGTCTTTAAAGCCCCAGAGTTAGGCATCTATTTTTTCCCTAAAAGGGTATTTATGCCCATTTTAACAGTTTTCACAATTAGGAAAATTTTCCTGAGACTCTGCCTATTTTTTCTTAGCTTAATTTATTTCCATAGCCATTTAGTAGTGGTTCAGAGTTTTGAAAATCATTCAAAGGCAGTTGATCTGGAAAAGGGTAGATGCAAATGTCAAATGGTGACAGCCTTAGAGACTAGTGGAAGCATGCCTATCATGAGCATCTGAAATCACTTTGACTTCCTCTATGAATTCTCTTTATATATTTGCTTTATGACATATGACTTATATTCCATGAAATTGAGTCAGCAGAAGTTATCTGAGACCTTCAGTGGCAAGTATTTTGGCTGAAAAAAATCAACACAGTTTACAGAATCCTACTAGGAAAAATATCAGTTATTTGGTAGCAAACTTTACCAAGGTTGTGGCCTAAATTTTTTCCAATATGGTGGGCCAAGACTGATGAAAGCATTAAAGTCACAAGTTGCTCAAAGGAATAATTTCTTTCTCAAAATAACTTAAGTAAAATAAAATGGCTGTCTGCATTGGGCATTGCTGGGAAGGACCCTACAAGGCAAAAAAAAAAAAAAAAAATTGACCTTAATGGGCTTTCTGAGAAAAAGGTCAGAATTGCACATAAGCAAAACCTGGTGATAAGCCATTTTCAGTCCAGGACAGACAGCTTATCAGACAATAAGAATCAATGTATATCTGCTTCCCACTTTTTAAGATCCTCCCCTCTATATAAAATGGAAACTTAACATCAGCCAATCAGAACATTTCTTCCCTTGCTTCCCCTTTGTCCTGTATAAGCATCCCCTTTCCACTTCCTCAGTGGAGCTCCTTTTCATGTGTGATTTAGATGATGCCAGATCCATGAATCATAAATTGCTCAAATTAACTCCCATAAATGATATCTTATATAATATCTTATTTTAACAAGCCTTAAATGCCCAATTCAAGGAACTCAAAGTTTGGTCATTTGATAAAGAAAACCATATATAATTTTGAAGCTACAAACTCATGCTCCTATTGGAATTTATCTCCTCAAGTCCTTTTTCTTCCTGCCTTGTAATCAACTAAAGATAATAACAATAAAAACTTAAACACAAAAAAACCTCATAACTGAAACAACAAGCCATTCTATTAATTTCTAAAAATTATAAATGCTTGGGAGAAAATTGAAAATAAAAATTTTATATTTTGCCTTGATTTATGTTTTTTTATGAATTATATGCATCAAATAATAAGAAAGATATACAATATATTTAGCTATAGGATATCTTCATATGGAGGGCTTACTCTTATTTTCTGTATTAGGATTTCACAAATTTATGTGGTACTCTTATGGCCACAAAAGAATTTTTGGTTGCTCTGAATACATAACATAGGCAATTTAATGACTAAGGAAGTCTTGTTTGGAAATGATTCATTATTTTATTTCCATTTATAGTACATATTGTCATATTCACAAGTCTTGTGGGGTTATACTTTTAGTGAAACCTTGATTTCCAACTCAAAATAAATGACTATGCTGATAGAACAAAATAAAGACTAGATGTGATGACAACAAGGATTATATATGGGCATTAAATATGATCTTTTAGAATTGACTTTATTTTTTTAACTTTTTATTTTGAAATAATTTGAGGTTTACAAAAAAAAGTTGCAAAATTAGTACGAAGATTTCCCATATACCCTTCGCCCAGTTTCCTCAAGTGTTCACATTCTATGTAACCATTCTGCAATGGTCAAAAACAGGCAATTAACATTGATACAACACTATTAACTAATCCATAGATGTCATTTTGTTAATTGTTCTGTTACATCTCCTGAGTCTCTATTAATCTGGAATAGTTCCTCAGTCTGTCTTTTATGACCGTCACACTTTTGAGGAATACTGGCCAGTTATTTTGTAGAATGTCTTTCAATTTAGGTTTGACTGATGTTTCCTCCTGATTATTTTCAGGTTATAAATTTCTGGCAATAACATTACAGAAGTGATCTTGTGTTTTTTAGTACATCATATTAAGAAACACTTTATGTTAATAACTCTAATTACAGATGATATTAACTCTGATCACTTGGTTTAGGTGGTGCCTGCAGATTTTTCCAATGTAAAGCCATTTTTTCCCCTTTGTTATTAGTGAGAATCTTATCAGAAGATACTTTAAGGTTATGCAAATTTCCTCTCTCTCATTATACATTGTCCACTAATTTTAGTATCCATTGATCACTCTTTGTGGGACAATTATTACTGTGGTGTTTCCCAAATGGTTATTTACTATATCCATTATTACTTTTACATTTATTAAGTGAGATCCTATAGTAAGGAAAATCTTTGCTTCTCTTTCATCAATATCAATCTTTATCTTTCTGTATATACATATATACAAATATGTATATATTTGTAAATATCCATGAGTTCATATTACTATTCCTGATTGCAGTCCACTTCACAGGGTGTATTCAAGCCTTCTTACTTTTCTTATTTGTGACTTGTTTATTTGACAGTCAGAAATTGGTCTCTCAATATCTATCATACATTTACTTATTTGATCAATCCTTGAATATGCATAAAGTGGTTTTAGAATTACCGACACATAATCTTGTGAAAAACAAATTTACTAATGATGGTACAATATTGTGTACAGTTTTTTTTTTCCGTTAGCCTAGAATATGTAATTCAAATACTGTTTTCCATAGTTACTTAGGTCAGTTTTTTCCTTCTCCCTGTAGTGTGATCATGTTATTCTTTTGCATTATAGTTAAGTTCTTTTGTTGCTATCTATATTCTACCTTGAGTTTCTCCAAACCTGGTGATTTCAAATAATTATTTATTTTTTGCATATGTATAAAACATCAGTATGGTTCTAAAAGTCGGGGTCATACAAAAAGTATACTCAGAAAAATGTCACTTCCCATTAGTCATTCAATCTTCAAAAAGAATTTTTAGATTATGCTAGTCAAAGTGATGAAAAGCATTAATTTTTAATTACCTCATATTTTTGCATAATTAAGCAGATCATACAGGATCCAGGTAAATTTAAGCAGATTAATACAGAACTTATTTAAAATTGTAAATAATTCTAGAAATTTTTATGATGTAATTGATTACACAGGTTGTTTTGACTTCATTAATAATTATAAGGAGTTCTTAGCACCTCAGTGTAATATCAAGATTAAAAGAATCCCATGGCTTCATATTCTGTTTCTGCTTTTACCAGTTTGATGAGCCAGGGGAGCTAATAAACTTTTCCTACCTTAGTTTCTTCATCTGTCACTTGCAATAATAATAAGTATTTCATTGCCTTGTAAAAATTGAGTAAGATAATGCATATAAAACATTTAGGTTAGGGGCTATCATATTTCATGTGCTCAGGAAATGCTTATTATTATTACTAGTTATTATAATTACTACTAATAAAAACAATAATAGTTATATGGTTGGAACTGCATTGGTGGTGCCTTTAGAAATCCAATAAAAGGTGAGATTAAATTTCGGGTTTGTTCCCACTAAATCATTGTCTATCTATTAGCTCTAGGCTGATTAATTCTTTCCTTCCTCATTTGTAAGATTACAGGAGACAGCATAAGCATCAGCATCCCTAAGGAACAAATTAGAGACAAATTTTTGCTCAATAAAAGAGGAAAAAGACCACTTTATTCTATGCATATAAAAATTTCACTTTCCCTCTCAAGATTAGTGAACAGACATTGATAAAGGCAATATGAATTGCTTTCTCTTTGTATAGTTTCATATACCACATATTGTAATGTTATCGGAAAAGACTTTATTTTCAATAATGAATACCTAATACTTGCTAATTTTTTTGTGGGTGTCATTGCCGGTATTATAGTCTCAAACCACCCTGTGAGGGAGGTTCAGAGTTTGAGGCACTACCCCAAAGAGGCAGAGAGAATGCAAACTTAGTTTAGTTTTCTATTTTGTTGCTATACACAGTCTTCTCAAAATATATAACATCAGCAAAATATGTAGTCTGCCATACGAATTAAAAGGGAAACAAATTATTAAAATCTCAATACATATCTAGAAAACTCATGGCACAATAACTGCATACACACACACACACACACACACAAACGCAAGTGAAACGTCCCTTCCCGGCGGGTGCTTTGAGCATACGATTCCTCTCCAGTGCTTCTCCCCTACATCTTCAAGATGACACCTTCTTCGCTTCCTTCAATTTCCAGCTCAAATGTCAGGCCTCCTCTCCCCTCTCAACCTAAAATAATCGCCCCCACCTCAAGGTATTGCCTAACATATTACCTTGTTTAATTTTCTTCATGGCACATATTATCTGGAATTATTGATTTTATTTTACTTATTTTATGGTCTGTTTTCTCTGTAGAATATCAGCTTAATGAGAGAAAAGATTTTATCTTGCTTCCAGCTGAATCTTCATCCACTAGAGCAGTGTCTAACAAATAGTATATTCGCAATAAATTTGTGCCATATCAATGAATGACTAAAACTATGGATACATTTTTAAAAAGAATGACAAAAACAAGGGTATATTTTAAAAATTCTTTAGCTTTCAACCCCATTATTTTATAAAGAAACACGTTTTGTAACACTCTATGAAATAAAATGAACAATCAATATCATGCCCTAACTGAAAGACAAAGGAAGCAAAAATATAGTAAGTTGTAATAAAGAACTATGTATTTCAATCTGAAATGCTCAAGCACAACTACACTAGACCTAATAATTAGGAATTAGGATTAGTAATGATGCTCAGGATTAGTACTGATGCTTTCTCCAGTGGCAAAATCTCTGAGAATACAAAAGCTACACATACTGAGGAATCCTGAAGTGTTGAGACAAAATTTCACAAGTAGTATTACTGTTGGTGGCATGATTTTTCCAAGTGGTGAATAGCTCATAGTAAATTTCTGAACAAAACAAATTTTGTGTCTCCTTAATTTACATGGCAGATGCTTTCCTGCCACCATAGGATGTATTAGAACCATGCAAAAATACCTATGGTTTATATGTACAAAACCATATATACAAAGCCCAAGTAATTATAAATGTTGATGACCATCAAGTTATTTGAATGCCCTGCAGAACATGGGGAAATTTTTCTTGTGTTATATATTGCATGATATTCAACATCCCTTATGTCCCTGCCAATCACATGACAACAAAAATAAATCAACCAATTTCCAAATCTCTGTCTTAGCAATGCCATCACTGTAATTTTATTGTTACACATTAGTGGTGAAAGATTCCTTGAACCTATTTCAATTGGTTCTCCTGAAGTCATCACATTATGTGAATATTTCAAAATGTTGATTTCATTTTTCTACACTACATATTAGACTGATATAAATCAGTGCTAGTACTCCATTCTGTGTGCTTTGACACAAAATGTTTCCACCAAATTCTCAATTTATTAATATAAAAGGTCTCTTGAAAGCAAATTTACATAAAGTAAATTTCATAGTAATTTTGAATACTTATTGTTATATTATAAAATATCTATAACATAGTGAAACTAAGATTCACTGTAATATCAGGACCCATTTTTTTTATCTTCGTAATATATGATGATGTCTATCCATAATGGCTTCAGGTATTAAAAATTCTTTATCCTTTGCTGACCTTTTTTTAATTTTAATATTTTATTATTATTATTTTAAAAGATACTTAGATTACATAAATGTTACACAAAAGTTATAATGATTCCCATATGCCCCACTCCCCACACCTCCCACACCCTCCCACATGAACATCCTTCATTAGTGTGGTACATTCGTTGCAATTGATAAATGCATCCTGGGGCTTTGCCATTCAGCATGGACCATAGTTCACATTGTAGTCTACACTCTCTCCCACACAGTTGTGCATGTTGTGCGATGATATAAAACGGCCTATATCTGTCGTTGCAATGTCACTCAGGACAGTTCCCAAGTCCCAAAAAAGCCCCTGTATTACAATTGTTTTTCCCTCTCCCTACCCCACAGCCTCCAGTGACCACTGGCTCCACATCAATGTTGCAATTTCTTCCATTGCTAGAATCACAATATGTCTATAGTAGAATACAAGTAAGTCCACTCTAGTCCATAGTTCCTTCCCCAATCCTGAGGATTCTGGGATGTTGACACCCCCTCCACCTCCAATTGAGAGGGGGCTTATATCCCATGGGGAAAATGGATGGGACTATCCTGCCTGCAGCTGCAGACTCTCTCCATTCCCTGGGACTTTGCTGACCCTTTTAATAACCTTTCTGCTGCTTTTTGTTCTCAGGGATTCCCTACAGAAAAGGGAACTCATATTTTTGAAATATTCCATGCTGTTGAGGGTGTTAGTATGCAAAAAGTGCTCTACTGAGGTTGCTGTAAACACATATTTGAATGGTGTCTCCACAAAATCCATGTCTACTTGGAACCTATTAATGTAACCTTATTCCTTGCAGATGTGAGGAAGTTAAGATGAGGTCATACTAGATTAGGATGGGCCCCAAATCCTATAACTGGTGTCCTTAAAAGGAGAGAGAGATACAGAGATACAGAGACACAAAGAAGAGAAGACCATGTGAAGATGGAGGCAGAAATTGGAGTGATACAACTACAAACCAAGGAATTCCAAGGATTGTTGGCAACCACCAGAAGCTGGAAGAGGCAAGGAAGGAACTCCACTAGGCCTTCGGAGGCAGCACGTTTCCACGACATCTTGATTTTAGACTTCCAGTCCCCAGAACTGTGAAAGAATACATTTCTGTTGTTTTAAGCCACCTAATTGGTGATATTTTTTTAGCGCAGGCCTAGGAAACTAATATAGCAGATAACTGTGCAAAGTATATAAATGCTCTTTCTTGTGGTATGCATTGGGAAAAATATCAAAATGTGCCCCCCTGCCCGCCCCAGGCAGACCAATTAGAAAATCATCCTTTCTTTTGAGCTAATACTGTTTCCAAGCCAGGACACCCCACAAGGCAAGCAGAGTGCTCACTGGCTGTTAGCCCATCCTGACACTTGCCTAGGTGTCCTATGAAGGACACAGGATCCACAAACATGTGCAGTGGCTCTGGATTCCTCATATCATTGCTTGGGCTACCAGTCAATATGATGATAATCAATGTGGAAATGCCTAACAAAGAAATCCAGCTCCCATATTTCATGGAGCTTGTTTTGTAAAACAAAGCTAGTGGGCTGGTTTGAGTCTTTTGTGGACCCCAAGAAAGTATGTTCTTAAAGTTAATCCATTCCTGTGGGTGTGAGTTCATTGTGAATAGGATCTTTTGGCAAATAGGATCTTAATATGTGGCCCAGCATGATTTGGATGGGTCTAATACTCTTCCTGGAGTCCTCTATAAACAGAGGACTAAGAAGCCACACACGGGGGGGGGGGGGGGGGGGGGGGGGGGGGGGGGGGGAATCCTCGGAAACAGGAGAGGTCCTGGAGGCCAGAGGCTGGAATCAGCGGTGCACAGAGGCATGGAAAGAGGCCCCCCAGAGTCTAGACCCATAGGACCATCTGGAAGTTGAAGAGACAAGGCCTGGAGGAAAGGGTAGAGACCACCACATTGGCATTGTGCCCTGCCAAGTTCTTGATCACCCACAGCTGAGCTCGGAAAGAAAGCATCTTTAGATGACATTGCCATGTTCCTGATCTACCACAGCTGTAGCTTGGTGAGAAAGCATTTCTTGATGATGCCTTGATTTGGACATTTTCATAGCCTCAGAACTGTAAGGTTTTAACCTAATAAATTCCTATTATAAAAGCCAACCCATTTCTGGTATATTGCATTGGTAGCCTTTAGAATCTAAGCCATTTAGTTCCACTGTGACTTGGAAAATGTGGTATTTAAACTAAAATAATCAAAAGCAACCTCTTCTCAGAGGGACTTTCATCAGCATGAAATACTGGAAAAAAACAAAAAGCTGGAGATAGGCATATCTGGAGTGCAAACTTAAAATGTACTTATGGTGTGATATTGGTCAAGTTAGTTAAACCGTCTTAATCTTTCTGGGTTCTTATAATGGAGACAATGATGGGTGATGTGAAGACTAAATGAAATAACATGTGAATCCTTATTAAATAGCCCATACAATATCTGGCTTTAATCCTACATGGAAAGAAGATGGAATATATAATCATCTGGCACAGTAAGATGGCTGTTCCTTTCATTAAAGCCTGCAATTGTATATGAGTCATTGCATGGTTACTATGGAAATCACTAAAGAGTGAAGGTGATTACTTTAACAAATTCTTTTGTAGCACATTTAGTGCAAAATATCTCTGTTTCTGAGTGGCCTGAAGTGTGTGGTTTCTCTTGGAACATTCCCTAAGAAGTTTTTCCTCAAGTGTTTGAATTCCTTCTCCTTGGCCCCCAGCCTCCACATTACATATTTATGAGTAAAACAATGAATTGCATACCTTCAGAGATTACAGAAGAGATTAAACAAAATTTTGGCTATTTACATTTATGTTTACCTCTGGACAAAATGTCTGATACTTCAATTCTGCTTCTTACATAATCTGAAGTAGAGTTAAATATCCTTTAATTTCCCAGTCAGTTCTGCACAGAAAACTCTAAGGGATGGGGTTAGAGTGATGAACACCAAAATATTTATTTTCTGGAGGAAATTGACCTAGCTGAACGCACAGTACTAGTTAGGCGTTTGTGCCTTTTTTCATAATTTAATTTTATTGTTACCTATTCTGATAAGACACTTGCTCTTTAAAATGGAGATTATGATAATATGGACATTTAGATAAATTAAAGAGCATTTTATGGATATCATGAGAAAAGGGCTATATTAACTTAATACAATTTAACAGACATGTCTGTTTAAGTGTTTCACATTTTGTTCCCAATAGACACAAAGTTTAACTGGTGAATAAAAATCTGATAGAGGAGAACCTTTTGTGAAATTGATCTTAGGACAGAAGTTAGCAATGGCAATATCCTGAGAAAGTTAAAAGGAAAGATCCATTTTCTTACCTAAACTTCCTGTTCTATAACAGTTCCATTGTGTGGAGGACACTATGTTGTGAGTATTGTCAATAATCATGTTTAAAGAAAGCATTCATAAAGACTCACTTTTCTTGAATCATTTGCCAACATTTTGCTTTATAATTATAAAGAAGGAAGCATGTTTCTGTTCTCTCAGATATTTTTAATTATGCCCATATAATTAGAAGTATAGTTTTAGTAGTAACCACAATAAATGTTTAATAGTCATTAAAGAACCATCATCTCAAGATCCTAAAAATTGTATAGCTTCCATATAGGTAAGAATAATGAAACTTGGCTTGAATTCATTATTTCACACAATAAATATTTATTGAACATCTATAGTGCATTATGACATTAGTTCTGGGGACGTAATGTTAAGCAAAGTAATCATGCCCTCATAATCTCATAGATCTATCAGAGAGGAATGCTTATTGCTCACAGGATAACACAAAAAACTGTACCTTTAAAATTCTGTGAAACATTCTCATGCAGTGGCAAGTGGTCCAAAAACAGTCAGTACTATGAAGTTTTAACCTAGTCAGTGTGATCAGAAAAGCAGTCATTGAGAGAATAATTATTGTCTAATATCTGAAGTACCTGGAAGAAGAGGGAAGGGAAAATGGGACTCTCCCATCCCAAGGCCCTGTGGTGGGAAAATATGACAAGTTTAAGAATTGAAATAAAACCAATGTGGCTGAATCTCAGAGCTCAGAGCTTTCAAGAACAGGTTAATGCTTTCTGCAGTTTCCTGAAAGAAGTAGAAAGCATTTAAAAATTTTTAAGTGGCAGACATGTGATTACATTTGTGTTTTGAAAAAGTAATTCTGACTGCAGAATGAAGAATGGATGGAGGTAGAAAGAGTAGAGACTACTGAAGTAGCTCAAGTTATGTGACAACAAGGCTTTAGTTAACACACCTCCAACAGAACTGCTTTTTAAGGACACCAACAACTGCTACATTGACAAAACACCTAATCAAATATCATTCATATTACCCAATTACCCAATTACCCAGCAGCATTTGACATAATTGGTCACTCTTTCCTTCTTGAAATATTGTTTCGCTTGTCCTGCTCACACCTTCATTGTCCTTTTTCTCAGTTTCCTCAACTGGTTCCTCCAATTCTCCTTGGTAAGCTGCAGTATTTCTCAAGGCTTCTTCCATGTACTTCTCTCTCTATCTCCATTTCCTCCTCAGAAGATCACATCTAATGCCGTGATTTTAAATACATCTGCTTGCTGACCACTTTTAAATTTATATATCCATTGTTAACAGTATTTGCAGATTTCTTATTATGTGCCAATCATGCCAGAATCTATCTTGAATCTGATCTCCACTGCTAGCACTCTAATTTAGACTACCATTTTTCAAATGCAATAGCTTCTTACATTGTATTCTGACTTCCACCTTTGAGCTTCTATATTCTATTTTGAATACAGTAACCAGAATGAGATTTCTAAAATATATATCAAATCAGCTCACTCTTTGGCTCAAACTTCAACACTCTTTTAGACTTCTTCAGTGTAAAATCCTAAACACTTGTCATGACCTACAAAGTCCCACATGCCTGCTCTCTGCTGTCTCTCTGCCCTTTCTACTCTTTTCCATGTTAATTCCATTACAGCTACAGTGGCCTCTTTGCAATTCATTAAACAATTTAGTAAGCCCAGAGATTTTGCATTTGTTGTTCTCTCTACCCAGAAATCTCCCCTTCCCCAACAAGACTATTTCCCTCAAATCTTTGCTCAAATATCCTTTCCAGAGAAATTTTATTGACTACACTCTATAAAATTATTCCCCACCCAAATAACTTCTTTTGATTTTTCTTCCTTTATTTTTCTTCATGGAATTCATCACTGCCCCATGTCATACATGTATCTGTTTATTGGTTAATTTTATGCTTTATTGATTGTAAATGCTATGAAAGCAGGGTGTTTATTTTGCTTATTACTCTATGGTAAATGTATATGGTAGACAATTGAAAAGATACCTGTTGAATAAATAACTGAATAAATCCACAAAATCAGATTAGCAATAAATTGGCTGCTGAGAATTTGAAATAAAATGACTTGCATATAGTTGGCACCCAAAAATTATAGTTATCAATAATTGACCAGGAATTTCCATGAGATGAAGAATATTAGTCAAATTTTGCAAATGTGAAAATCAAGGCTCAAGAATTATTAGAAATTTGCCTGAGATTCACAGCCAGTATGTGTTTGAGTAAGGAATTCAACCTAGGTTTTATAACTCTTTTCCACTCTGTCTCTTATAAACAGACTGGATATTGGAAGCAGGGTTTGACTTTGTGTATTCGGGTAGTTACATAAAAAATCTTGGTACAAAAATAGGATAATGGCTTGTGAAATATGATAAGGGATAAAGAGTCAGAGAGCTATACATCAAGTTCTGGCTCAAACAAAAACTTAGGTTATGATCTTAACAACATCCTTCACCTCTCAACTTCAATATTTGCCTTTAAACGGATAATCATAAAACATGCGTATTACGCAGTGGGAAATCAATGATTAATGGTTACTGTCTGCAAAGAATTTTCTAAGTGCTAACTAATATTATCATTACTAACAGTCTTGAAATTCTGGTTCACAGAATTTGGCTGCTTATTCAAACTTTATCTAATGTATCTTAAAGTCTTGGATCTTCAAAATTGGCCTCACTAAAGCTTTTTCACTGTTTATAACCTAAAACAATTTATTAAGAAGAAAACTGATCTTTTGAATCTTGTGAAATTTTCAATTTTCTGCTTTTAAGCTTATCTTTCAAAAGGAAATGAAGAGGTATCTATTATGAAAGCAAAACAACCTATCAGAGAAGTAATTTCTTTTGAACTTGCCATTTTGGTCTTAGCATTCTGAGGATATTGCTGTTAATTTTCTGAACTTGTTTTTGAGCCAAATTTCACAATGGCAGTGAATGTCCTGAACACTTCCTGCCCAAAAGGATAGGAAAATAAAGCTAACAAAATCCAGGAGGGAGCCACTGCCTGGAAAATGGACCATTTAAAAAATCATCCCATATTCCCTTTAGTAATTTCTTCTTAAGATGAATTTTAATAGTTCAGTGGGAGTGTGTTACTTCTTTCAATGTAAAAATTATTTTGATAATCTTATATCATATGTATCATGTATATCATTTATTCAGATATTTATTGATTGCTTAATGGGTAAAAAGTAATTTGCTGGACACTGGAAATGCAGTAGTAAAAACACAGCTACAAACATCACAAAAATTGCTAATAGAAGTAAGTGCAGCAGCTTGGTGGAAATGTCCTAATTTAAAGTGAGGATATAGTTCATTATAGTTTTTGAGAAACACAAACATAGAAGTTAGAGCAACAGATCCAAATCAAATTGCCTGGTTCAACTTTCAGCCTGCCACTTATTAGCAGTCTGGCTTTGGGCAAGTTACTTAACATCTCTGTATCTCAGTGTGCCCATTTTAAAATGGAGATCTTAATAATTCCTACCTCACATGCCTGTTGTGAAGATTAAATTAGTAAAAATGTACAAAGCACTTAGAAAGTGACTGAAAGAAAATATATGTTACATATAAAAATTATAGAATTTTAATAATTATTAAATATATAATATTTAATAATATAAGGCTTGTACCCTGTTTCAAGCATATAATCAAATAAATATAATCCAATATTTTAATGAAATTAAAGTTAAATGACAATAGAACATCTTTTCATGATTGACAATGTTAAGAAGTTCTTTACGTTTTTGAGCATGATTTATGGGTTTCTTTTGGTCCTTTACCATGCAGTAGCTATGTGAACTTGGAAAAGTTACTCAACCTCACTGTACTTTCATTTCTTCATCTGCAAAAGGCAATATATTTGTGCTTGCTTTCCAAAGTCTTGATGATTGAAGATTAAACGAATTAGTAAATATAAAACACTTAGAAGAGAGTCTGGCACACTGAGATAATCAATAAATGTTAGTTGTTATTATTGCTAAAGTAAAAAAAAATATTTTTATCAAAAGGAAAGGGACCAGAGTTTCTATGAGTTATTAAAAATAAAGTTTTTGGGGAATTGTGGGAAGATGATATTGGACTAAAATGCAAAGCTCACTGTTCTTATAAAAATAATGGAGAAAAAGGGAACAAAGAATATATACATATTTTTTTAAAAGGCATTTCTTTTGTTGTTTTTTTTCCATTTTTTTTAAATGTCCCAATCAGCTAATTATATTTTGGTTTGCTTTTTGTTTGTTTGTTTGTTTGTTTTCCCTGAGTTTCCTTATGTTTGTCTCTTGCATGTAAGCTTATCATTGTTTTCTTTTTCCTATTGTGTATTTGATTATTATATGGGCTACATGTTCATGGAAGATTTAGATCACAGAAGGGTTACAATAGGTGCTGCAGGGGATTATTGGTGGGGGGTGTCTGGGAGGGGGGATTCATGGGAGTAAGTTCATCTGAATATACATGAAAGATATACAAAATTGTTCAAATGATCAAAGGATGGGGCATGGTCACGGTGGGTGGACAATCACTCAATAAATGAGGGAATCTGAATTCCTAGCCTGGAGAGTTCTGCCACATTCTCCAGGGGAGCAGTAACAGTCTTCTGAGTGCAGGGACAATGTCTGCCAAAAGAGGATGGCCCACTGATGAGTTCTTGTTATTGATGACTACCCTTATGAGTCTTTGCTCTTGTAACTGAAACTTAGCTTACTGTTATGGGGTGCCTAAGGGTTGCCACCTGAGAGCCTCCTTGTTGCTCAAATGTGGCCTCTCTCTAAGCCAAACTCAGCATATGAATGCATTACCTTCCCCGCAACGTGGGAAATGACTCCCAGGGATGAGCCTCCCTGGCAATGAGGGATTAATACCAAGTGCCAACTGGCAACACAACTGGAAAAAGACCTTGAATAAAAGGGGGAAAAGGTAAAGACAAATGAGTTCAAGTGGCTAAGAGACTTCAAAGAGAGTCAGGAGGTCATCCCAGAGGTAACGCTTATGCACACCTCAGTAGGAGCTCATAGAACATCAAAGTGCATATCACTCCACACAGAGGGGCTCCTGGGGCTCTTGAGACTCCCAGGTCCTATATAAGGGGGGATAGCCCCAGAGACTGATGCCTTATCAATGGGCTCTATTTTGGAATCTGTGCTCCTGAGAGTGACAGAATTGGACTCAAATAAGTCCTCCCTGCACGTGGTTCATCAGTCCCTTCTCTTCAAACCTATATGTGATGCTGGAGTTTTTAGGTATACTTCCAGAGACTGGAGCCTCTGGCCTACCTATGTGCCAGGTGTGCGTGGAACCTCAGTGGAGCTGCAACTCTTACTCTACAGCTCAATGGACTCATCCAAGTCACCTGGCGAGGAGACAACGATGGGCAACGGCCATCCCAGGGAATGGAGAGGACCTGCATCTGCAGGCAGCATCATCCCACCCACAATATCCATGGGATATAAGCCCTCTCTCACTTGGAGGTGGAGTGGACATCACCATCCCAGTCCCCTCAGGATTGGGGGAAGAACTATGGACTAGAGTGGACTTAATGATATTCTGTTGTACACATATGGTGATTCTAGCAATGGAAGAAATTATAACAGTGAGGTGGAGCCGGTGGCCCCTGGATACTTTCGGGGCAGGGATAGGATGTGCAGTTGAAATACAGGGGCTTTTTCGGGATGTGGGGGTTGTCCTGAGTGCCGTTGTGGTGATGGATGTAGGCCATTTTAAATCAGCACACACCATTCAGAACTGTGTGGGAGAGAGTGTGGTCTATGATGTAAACTGTGGTCTATGGTTGATGGCAAGGCCACAGGATGTGTAGGTCCATTGAGGGTGATGGGCCACACTTGTGGGAGATATTTGTGTGGGATGTTGTGGGAGGTGTGGGAGGTGGAGAACATGGGAATCCCTGTAGTTTTCATGTAATATTTAGGTAATCTAAGCACCTTTTAAAATATATATATATATAACATTTTTGTAAGCAAATGCACATATATGCATATATATTAATATATCATTTTACAAATATTGGTATGTATTGTGAAAAATTTGATTTTTATCTACAATAATAAAATAAAATAAAATATCTGCCAAGAACTAAAAGCAAAAAACAAAATACAACAACAACAACAAAAAGTCAAGTACAGTTTCTAGCTAAAGGCATTCAAATCCTTTAATATATTAATAAACACTTGGTGACTTCAAAAGGGGGCAGAATAGGAAGTATCTCTCAAACTTATTGGACCTCAGAAATCTTTTCCTCTCAGTATTCTGTGTAAGTGATATTCCTTGGAATACACTTTTTGAAAGCCTGGGTTAGATTATTTTAAAAGTCCCTTTCTCCCTGAGATTCTGTTTTCAAAATGGTAGACTGTTTTCTGCACATCTCCTACAGTATGATCAAGAAGATGGGAAAAAAGAAGAAGAAGAAGACGCACCCTTGGTTTATCTGTTTCTGTTGTTGTAACATAGCCCTTTCTCTGAAGCTGAAATAAGGTAGAGTCTATCAGCCTTTCCACTACAATGGCTTCCTCTTTATATAGCTGATATGTATGATTCTTGGGGTTTATTAGTAAGTTTCTTTAATAAAATGCATTTTTTTGGAAAAAAAAAATGGAGAAAGAGCCAAAAGCTGTGTGAGGAAACTTCTTTGGGAGTCAGCAGACCAAGACAGTGTGACACAACTCCCAGGAGGGTGAGGGATGAGAGATGAAGAAGACAAAACAACAGACACGAGTTACCAAGCCCCAGCAGCAGCTGGGAAGGACTGGCCTCCCCCATCCCCAATATATTAAGCTGAGATAAAACACCTGGCTCACTGCAGCCAACTGAGAGGGGAGCAGTCATGTTCCTCCCTGTCAGCTGTTTCAAGGGAAAAGGAAGGGGGGATTGGGGGACTTTTCTTCAGTAAATTTGCCCAGCAGAGCCTGCTTTGAATCTCCAGAGTGGAGATTCAACATAGGAACATAGGAAAGCCAAGACTGAAACACCTCCTTGGAAAAGTGCACCAAGAGCACCATCTTCTGGCTAGTCTGGAAATTGCATGGATGAAAACTGTTCTCAGTTCTCTCTGTATCCTGCCCTTGGCAGAAAATCTGTGCCCCACTAGTGAGCCCCTGGCCTGATTTTGATATCTTAAGCTGGGAAATTTTAAAGACTTAGAATAAGTTGAACCAAATTTCAAAGAAGAGATGTGGAAAAAAACAAACAAACAAACAAACAAACAAAAAAACAATAGGCAAGAGAGAGAAATTGGCCATCAGAGTAAATTCACCAACATATTCAGATGTCTAGACAGTGGCCAAAAATTACAAGCCATACTAAGAAATAGGAAGAGATGGTCCAGCCAAAAGAACTAACCAAATATCCTGAAGAGATACAGGATTAAGACAATTAATAGGAAATAATCACACAACTTTCCTAAATCACTTCAAAGAATTTAAAGAAAATATGGCTAAAGAAATAAAGGATATTAAGAAGAAACTGGGTAAGCATAAAGAACAATTTAGGGGCATGCAAAGAGAATTAACAGACCTTATGGGAATGAAAGACTGATGGTTGAGATTAAAAATACATTAGAGGCATATAAAAACAGATTTGATTTGCTCAAAGACCGAATTAGTGATTTCAAAGACAGAACATCTGAATTGGAAAAGACAGGTGAACAGAGAGAGAAGAGAACGGGAAAAAATGGAACAGGGTCTCGGAGAATTGAATAACAATGAGAAACACACAAACATTCATATTATTTATGTCTTAGGAAGAGAAAAAAATGGAAAAGGAGCAGAAAGAATATTTGAAGAAACAAAGACTGAAAAGTTCCCAATCCTTAAGAAAGACATAAATATCAATATCCAAGAAGGACAATGCACCCCAAACAGAACAAATCCAAATTGACCTTCCCTGAGAACCTATTATTCAGAATACAAATATCAGAGCTAAAGAAAGCAGCAAGAGAAAAGCAAAGCATCACATACAAGGGAAACTCAGTAAGATTAAGTACTGAGCTCACATTAGAAACCATGGAGGTGAGAAGAAAGTGGTATGATGTATTTAAGGTACTGAAAAAGAAACCTGCCAGCCAAGAATTCAGTATCTGGTAAAACTTTCCTTCAAAAATGACAGTGAATTTAAAGTCAATAAAAAACTGAAAGTATGTTACCAAAGGACCAGAATTACAAGAGATATTAAAGGGAGCATTGCAACTTGAAAGGGAAAAAAAAGCATGATACTTGCAGAAAAGCATAGAAATGAAGATTGTTAGGAAGGCTAAATTAAAGGGTAAAAACACAGACAATAGCAATATATGACAACAGAGAGCTGAAGGATAAAACAGATGAAGTTAGTAATGCCTTTACAGTAATAAAACTGAATACCAATGGATTGAACTCCCCAATCAAAGACATAGACTAATAAAAAGGATTTAAAAATATGAGCCATCTATATGTTGTCTACAAGAGACCAGACCCACTTCAGATGTAGGACACAACCAGGTTAAAAGCTAAAGGTTGGAAAAAGACATTCCAAGCAAATAGTAACCAAATAAAGTGCTGTGGTAGTGATACTAATATTGGACGAAATAAATTTCAAAGGCAAAACTAATACAAGGAATAAAGAAGGCCATTACATATTAATAAAAGGTGCAATTCACCAAGAAGAAATAACTATACTAAATATTTATGCACCTAACCTGAGTGCCCCAAGATACATGAGGCACACTCTTAGCTAGACTGACAAAGAAAAAAAGAGAGAAGCAAATAAATTAAACAAAAAATGAGAAGGGGGACATTGCCAATGACACTGCAGAAATAAAAGATATCATAATAGGATATTATGAACAATAGTATGCCAAAAAACTTGACAATGTAGAGGAAATGGATAGATTCCTAGAAACACACAAACCACCTACACTAACCCTAGAAGAAATAGAAAATCTCAACAAACCAATCACAAGTGAAGACTTTAAAACAATCATCAAAATTTCCCAAATATGAAAAACCTAGGACCAGATGGATTCACAGGAGAATTTTACCAATCATTCAAAGATGATCTAATACCAATCTTGCTCAAGCTCCTCCAAAAAAATTGAACACGAAAGAATGTTACCAAAAGCATTCTATGGTGCAAACATCACCCTAATATTAAAGCCAAATAAAAATATTAGAAAAAAGAAAATTAAAGACCAATTCATCTAATGAATACAGATGCAAAAATCTTTAATAAAAGACTTGCTAACCAAATTCAAAAATACATTTAAAGAATTATGCACCACAGTGAAGTGGGTTTTATCACAGGTATGCAAGGATGGTTCAACACAAGAAAATCAATTAGTATAGTAAACCACATTGATAAATTGAAGAAGAAAAACCACATGACCCTCGCAATTGATGTAGAAAATTCATTTGACAAAATACAGCACCCTTTCTTCATAAAAACTCTCCAAAAGGTAGGAATAGAAGGAAGATTTCTCAATATGGTAAAGTGCATATATGAAAAACCTATAGCTAGCATAGTACTCAGTGGTGAAAGACTGAAAGCTTTCCTGCTGAGATCAGGAACAAGACAAGGATGCCCACTGTCACAATTGTTATTGAATATTGTGCTAGATGTTCTAGCTAGAGTAATTGGATAAAGAAATAAAAGCTATACAAATAGGAAAGGAAGAAGTAAAACTTTCACTATTCACTGGTGATATGATTCTATATCTAGAATCTCCTGAAGAATCCACAAAAAAGCTTCTACAACTAATAGATGAGTTTAGCAAAGTGGCCGGATACAAGATCAACACGCAAATATCAATAACGTTTCTATACACTACTGATGTGCAATCCAAGGAGGAAATCAGAAAAAACAAATTGCATTTACAATAGCAACTAAAACAATCAAATGTTTAGGAGTAAACTTAACCAAGGACATAAAGCACATGTATTCAGAAAACTACAAAACTTTCTAAAAGAAACAGAAGAAGACTTAAATAAATGGAAGGAAATTCCATGTTCATAGATTGGAAGACTAAATATCATTAAAAATGTCAATTTTACCCAAACTGATTTACAGATTCAATGCAATCCCAATAAAAAATCCCAAAAGCCTTTTTTGCAGAAGTGGAAAAACCATTTACCAAATTAATTTGGAAGGGTAAGGGGCCCCAAATAGCCAAAACCATCTTTAAAAAAGAAGACCAAAGATGAAACACTCTCACTTCCTGACTTTAAAACAGCATGGTACTGGGATAATGACAGACACATTGACCAATGGAACTGAATTGAGAACTCAGAAATAGATCCTCTCATCTACAGTCATGTGATATTTGACAAGGCCATAAAGCCTTCCCAGCTGGACCAGAAAAGTCTACTCAACAAATGGTGATGAGAGAACTGGATATCCATATCCAAAAGAAAGAAATAAGACCCCTATCTCATGCCTTATAGAAAAATTAACTCAAAATGGATCAAGGACCCAAATATAAAAACAAAAACCATAAAACTTCTAGAAGAAAATGTAGGAAAACATCTTCAAAATATTGTGGTAGGCACTAGTTTATTGAACCTTACACCCAAAGCACGAGCAACAAAAGAAAAAATAGATAAATGGGACCTCCTCAAAATTCAACATTTTTGCATCTCAAAGGACTTTGTCAAAAGAGTGAAAAGGCAGCCAGCTCAATGGGAGAAAATATTTGGCAATCACATATCCTATAAGGGTTTAATATCTATAATATATGAAGAGATCATACAAATCAACAATAAAAAGACAAACTGCCCACTTAAAAAATGGGCAAAAGACTTGAAAAGACAATTGCCCAAAGAAGAAATACAAATGATGAAGAAACATATGAAAAAATGTTCACCATCATTAGTGACTAGGGAAATGCAAATCAAAACTACCATGTGATATCAGTTCACACCTATTAGACTTACCGCTATTAAAAAGTCAAAAAACTGTAAATGTTGGAGAGGATGTGGAGAGATTGGAACACTTATTCACTGTTGGTGGGAAAGTAAAATGGTACAGCCACTGAGGAGGACTGTTTGGCAGTTCCTAAGGAAGTTGAATATAGACTTGCCATGTGACCCATCAATACCATTACTAGGTATATACCCAGAAGAACTGAGAGCAGAGACACGAACAGACATCTGCACACGGATGTTCATAGCAGCATTATTCACAATTGCCAGATTTGGCAACACTCAGGTTTCCATCAACTGATGAATGGATAAACAAATTGTTGAGTATTCATGATGGAATATTATGCAGCAGTAAGAAGAAATGAAATTGTGAAGCATATGACAACATGGATGAACCTGTAGGACATTACGTTGAGTGAAGCAAGCCAGACACAAAAGGCCAAATACTGTATGATTGCACTATTAGGTACTATATATATCTTGTAAACTCATTGAATTAATAATTAGAATATAGGTCACCAGAAAATAGAAGGAGGATAGAGAATGGAAATCTGAGGGTTAATCTGTGCAGAATTAGTTTTTAAATCTTTGGAAATGAATAGATACGGTTAAAGCATATCATGGTGTTTGTAAATAGCAATGCTATTGTATGGGTATGACTGGTTGAAAGGGAAAGTCTAAGGTCATGTATATTACTAGAAATAAAGCAAAAACTGTAACATGGGACTGAATAAGATAGTAAAACCTCATGTAAAACACAAATATGGGGGATATTTCATATTTAAGACTGTATAATATAGATACAAATATACTAGAGAGAAGGAAAAAAGAATAGCAGCTATGTATGGCAGGCAAGGAATAGAGAGATTAAGAGGTTATAAGTTTTGTTTGTTTGTTTTTGGTTTATTATTATTATTGGAATAATGAAAGTCTTCTGTGAATGATTGAGTTGATGAATGCACAAGTATGTGATTACACCGAATACCATTGATTGTACTCTTTGGATGTATTTATGCTTTATTAATATGTAAAAATAAAATTGATTTGTTAAATAAAAAAATAAAGTTTACCATATATCATTTTGAAATACAAAAATGTTCCCTCTAAGATGAACATAATTGTTAGTAAGAAATATTCAATTAAAAAGAAAGTTTTAAGTCTATCCCCAAATAAATAATAGAAATATGCCAGCTACCAGTTATTGAATAGAATGATCTTTTTGGAGTATTATTGGACAAGCTTCTCTGGATATGCATCAGTCTTTTGGATTTATATAGCACCTATTCATTAGCCTGAGACTCTTAACAGGCTGTGACATGGTGCAATTTAAAGTAGTAACAAGTAACAGAAAAACAAAATAAGGAAAGGAAGGAAAGAGTGCAAGGTTCTTTGCTGAGTTGCATAACTTGGCTAATGGCCTACTTAAATCCTAAGAGCTGTACTTGAAGTTGATATGTTTTATTTAAATACTTACTTTAAGTCCCAAGGAAGTTAGTGAATGTAATGTCTAGCAATATTTTATCAAAATTTACATGCCTCCTGTAAGAAACATCAAATATGTTTGTGGGGGATCAGTTTGGTTACATACTGGCAATGTGTAACAAAATCCCACTCATACTATCGCAGAGTTATTTTCCTGTATATTTTTAGATGTTAAAAAATCACCACTTCTTTCATTCACATGTGTAAAAATAATGACTCCATTTATAGTTTCCACCCACCCAACTTTCATTTTCTCCCTGAAATCTTTAAATGAATTACAGCCCCCCACCCTCACCTTCTGCCTTTTCCCAACACACATGGCCCACCTCCAGCTCATAAGTAAGGGGCATGCCCAGGTCTGTACACACTGAACATTTTCAAAGTTTTCACCCTAGCAGGGACCAAGAAAATAGGAAATTTCCTACTATTACAGTAAAGGAACCAGCTTTTATTTACTCAATGTGTTTGATGACAGCCCTAACCTGCTAAAATGGACATTCTAGGGGTGGCCTGGCTCAGAATCTAAAGGCAGAATAGTTTCTGTGGGGCAGCCCAAATCCTGCAAAATTGTGTGTGGTTTCCCTTGAAAATAGTTTATTAAAAGTCTTACCAAAAGTTAGGAGTATTCCTGAGAATTTTGCAAGGAAATTCTACTTGTACAAATCATGTAAACATATGTCTTTAGGATATTGAGTTTTAAATAATAAACTCAAATGGGTTTATATTTTGTTGCATTACATTTAAAACATTTTAAAAATGTCAACAGGTCTTCTTTATTGATACACAGTCAACAAAGTTTATGATGAAACTGGTTTTGAATCAGACAAAACAGAAATTGTGTATATCTTTATGTTTAGTATAAGCCTGTAAAAGTTCATGAACCTTATAGTAACTAATTCTTGATCCATTTCTCTTACACCCACGGACTGCTTAGGTGAAAATAGAACAGAAATTTTCGAATCTTTCTCCATATTGAAGAAGCTGTGGTACTTGACAAGTAAGTTGCTAAATACTAGGCGTTTTCTATTTTTTGCTTCCTCCATTCCTCAATTGCTACAATTTAAAGTAAATCACCAATGAAAAATGGTAATCTTGTACTACTGTTTACTGTTCAAGATTTTATTAGTGGTAAATCACATTTCGCTGCTTGATAAAATAATTTATTCCAGACAGTCACTTGGTTTCTTAATGAAATCAGTTAGAAAGAACCTAAGCAGATGTGTTACCAAGCTCGCTGCCTAATGCACACAGAAGCCAGTACTATGATTTGGGAATTTTGAGAAAAGAAAGGGCTTTTTTTTTAGAGATCAACCAGCAAGAAGACAAGAGCAAAGCTCAAAGCTGTCTCCTTCCTATGTGGTTAGGTAAAGTTTACATGGAGTCAGGAGGAGTAAGTGAGTCTGAAAGTACAAGCCCTAAGCCTAAGCAGATGGGTCATGTGCAGAAGCTCTACAAAGGAAGTTATACATCACATACCCAGAAAATGGCAGCCACAGCATATAAAAATGGGGGCTTTTCCTTGGGTAGGTTACTTTCAGTCACAGTCAGTAGGAATGTGCAAATGTTTCTGGGAATCCTGGAGAACAGGTTAGAGCTAGTTGGGGCTGGGGTAGACTGACCATAACCATAACGGGCTCAGGTTACAGGGAAGCCATAGGGAGGCCAAGGAAGTATCTAGTTACAACAATGAGTATGGGTTAATGAGTCTTGTAGCAAAGTCTTCAGCTGTATGGAAAGAGCATTCAAGATAATGAATGTTTAATTGATAAAATTAGTTCCAAACTAAAAGAAAATTTGCCTTAAAAAGTGATACAGTGGGGAAGCGGCTGTGGCTCAATTGGTTGGGCTCTGGTTTACCATATGGGAGGCCCCAGGTTCAATTTCCGGGGCCTCCTGGTGAAGGCAAGCCAGCCTTCACGGTGCAGTGAGCTGATGCAGCAAAATGACCCAACAAAGGGAGACAAGCAGACACAGAAAAAAACGTGCAGCAAATGGACACAGAGAACATAAGCAGCAAGGGGGGTACAAATAAATAAATAAATAAAAATCTAAAAAAAAAAGTGATGAAGTGGGAATATTCTTGCTGTCCTGATTTTGTGGTAATCAGGGTAGGCTAAACATTCGCTGTATTAGAAACCATACATGTGTCCCCAGACCTAGCTTTTCTCCCTAGGTCTGGTTTTTACAATGCAGGTGATAAACTAAGCCTGGTTTATTATATGACCATCCTGTAGGGGAAAAGACTGTAACTTTGGGTATCTTTGGTAAACCTTAAGAGACATAACAGGGGGACGGTGGTGGCTCAGGTGGTTGGGTATCCGTCTCCCACATGGTAGGACCTGGGTTCAATCCCCAGGACCTCCCAGTAAAAATTTAAAAAATTATAGAAGGCTCATGGACCACCATGCCCCGCGTGCAGGTGCGCTGCCAGGCCCTGCAAGCCATGCAGCAAGATGATGACGTAACAGGAGAGTGACATAAAGGAGAGCCAAGATGAGATATGCCGAAAAACCAGGAACCAAGGTGGTGCAGGTGGTAGGAGGCTTCTCTTCCACATTGTAGGTTCTGAGGATCGAATCCCAGTGAAGACAGAAGGAGAAGGATGAGAAGGGAGGGCAGGAAATGGACACAGAGAATTGTCCAGCAAATGAACACAGAAACAGCAAATATGGGTGGGTGGGGGAAATGGATAAAAGTAAATAAATAAATAAATAAATCCTTTAAAAAATGTAGAGGGGAGGAAGATACGGACTATAGTTAGTAGTAATACTTTGATGATGCTCTTTCATGATTTTGTTAACAAATGTTTCACAACAATGCAGGGTGTTTGGGGGTGGTGGTGATGTGTGGGAGCCCTGTATGATGTTATGCATGTTTGTTTTGTAAGTTCACAATGCTTACTGAACACTTATAGTTTATGTATGTTCATGTATGAATAATATACTTCAATAAATTGTTTTTAAAAAGTGATGAAACTTTCTATTTTGAAAATGTAACATTAAATAATTAAATGCCAGATACCTACATGGATGAGTTCTAATTTAAAAGATAAAAGTTTTCAGTCATATTAAAGCTGCCTTACTAAACAGTTACACGTAAGTTGAACTTTTGAAAATTGAATAGGTAAATCCATGATTTCTATGTTGACGTGAACTACTGAATTATTCTACTAAATGTTAGCACTTCCCTCCTTGATATTGTTTTGGAGTTTGCTGTGATAATTTTCTCTTACCAGAATTTTTTAAAACAAAGCATGTTAATTATATAAAAAAATAAGAAAAATGGAAAAAAGGCATCTTTCATATTGTATTACCTGTACCTTATCAATGAAGTGATTATTAAAAAGGTTATCTAAAATTGCAAATAGCTGGAGACATTGTTTGAACTTTTATCTCATGGCATTTTCTATCTTATTTTACAATATTTTGAAGTTGATATGGTTTTGCTGCTTATGGGCAGCTCCAAATTCCACAGGATAGTCTCCAAAGTGTTGGCAAGCTTTGGCTGTGGAAGGGACTCAGAAAATGATTGTTGAATCCATTGAATTTCCTGCAAATAAGAGACAGAATTATTCTCACCTGCTTGCAAAGAGAAGTTAAGGCAAGAGTATTTTGAATGAGGATCCAGTACAATTGCATTAAAAATAATAATAATAAGCCAGCTTTATGGTGAGCAGTAGGAAAAAAAACTGTAAGACATTTTCAATACTATAATGCTCTTGTTACTTAGATCTTTTTTCAAATAGAGACAAAACGTACCTTCCTTCCAAGAAGGGATCATAAAAGTGAAACAGGAACAAAGAAATGAGAAGCAGGGCATCTTTCTCAGGGTGCAACTTTTATAAGTTTCTGTACAGTAGGTTATTTAATCACTTTAAATGTCTGTAGCAGTACTTCCCTTCCTTCCAGCAATTTGGACCAGAAGGATTGTACCAATAATTGGAATATGAGTCACAGGATACACTTCAGGTCAAGACAGCACTTAAGGAAGGCCAAGTCAACACTTTTTCAAATTGTGGAATTAAGGGACTTCTTTTTTTCTTTTTTCAGTTATACTTAATTTTCTACTGCATTAATTATGTATTGGCTTAAACTTCTTCATGCCCTGTGAATTTGAGCTAGCATTTAAAAAAATTCACAGGTTACTATTGTTTGTTTTTTTAAATGACTTTATAAAATTTTATTATGTGTGGAAACATGGATGGACAATATTGCCTAGTCTTTTCCTTATCTAACATTATCCTAAACTGAAGTTATCTTGATCTGAAGTTCAGGATTAAAAAAAAAATTCCAACTAGAGCACATTTAAATAATAATGGCTACAGCATATTTTATGGAATAAGCCATGTTAAGCAGTTTCAAGTTTCTTAAACTATTTGTATTTCTAAAAATCTTTTACTGAATATTTACTTTGAAAATCAGAATTCTAAGGATTGGAAAGTTTTTTAAACTCACCACACTGATCTGAGTCAATATGCAATTAGTATACATAGTAATTGTCAGGATGTGTATTTGACTTAGAGACAAATGTTTATAAGATATGTTGCTGGTGCTACAGGGGATTTGGGGGAGATAAACATTACAAATAACAACATTCCCTTTAATTTCCAAGGCACTTATCACCATGATGATGAGATCTGTAAACATACATATTAACCTAAAATCAATACATCAATATATAATATGCTGAATTCTTTACGTTCTTAGCTATAGGAAGAAGAGGCCAGGAGGGAAAGGAAGGAGAGTATGGCATAAAATCTAAGAATTGTGACTAAGGGTAAACACTTGGCTGCTAGATGAGGCGTATTTTCCCTAAACAATTTGGTTTGGCTCCTGGGAAGAGGTTGGGTCTGGGCAGTGAGAAAGAGGTATAATCAGAGCACATATGGACTAGGAATTCTCATAAACACATTTGGTAAAGATTATTGCAATTGTTGTAGGTATCCTGTTATTTTGTTTTTCTATAAATCTCCTTTGGCAGAATTGGGTCAAGCTGGAATGCACGGAATGCTAGGACCAGAAGACACTGATGGCATCATTTTACAGATTCAGAAAAGATGGTAAGGGGGTTCAAATGACTTGTCCAAGGGCACAACGCAAGTTAGAGGCAGCTTTTGTGATTTATAGTGTCCCAATCTGTCCATTGCAGAAAACTCTCTCTGATCCTTAGCCCACATTTCTGGATGTAAATTTCTGACTATGGTTTTAGGGTGATGACAATATCCTGTATTAGCAGAGGCCTTTAATGGTTTCCAAAGCATTTTCATGAATTGTTAATTTCACCCTCAAAAGAATCCATAAAATAGGCAAAATTATCACCATGTTAAGAATTTTTGAAGTGGTCTAGTGAAACCACAATCAGGATACAAATCTAGTGAGTCCTACAATAGGTATAATGAAGTATATAAAAAATTAGGATTCATTTGGAAAAGGTATTGCATTGGAGAGAATGCATTTTGTTCCAACATTTTTCAAATTATGCTTATGCCAAACTTAGAATATGAATATTTATAGACAATTCTAATTCCACAGAACTTTTAAAATTTCTGTAAAATTTTGTAAAATCTTCATAATTATATTAATATATATGGAGAATCTCTGTTAGAACATATGTTTTTAAATTTTATTTAGAATATATGGGCAAAACAGTTGTGCTTCAAAATCACAGAACACCCTCTAATATTCTTCTGTTTATTCCAGGATAAGCTCTAATGATTCTTCTATTTTAAGATTCTTAGTTTTCCTACAAATTTTCAAGATATCTATGAGAATATAATTAGTCTGAAAATATTTTCCTCCCCTAAAAAAAAAGGAATGAATATAAATTTGTAACTAATTCATGCTTTGAAACATGTAATGCATTGACATCCATATTTTACACTAATCAAGTGAATAAATATAATAAATTAATCTCTACTGTTATTTGGAGAATTACAACCTAATTTTGAAAAATTATATTTTCTATACAGTTTTGTTCAAGAAGAAATCATGATCCAGCTGATAGTTTGTGAAATATAATCATTTATTAGTCAATAGTTTAAAAATGCATAAGAAAAGCTCTTATCTTGAAGATGCATTTCTCCCAATTAGTTTTCTTTTATAAAATATTGTTTATTTTAAAAATATGTTAAATATCAATATTTGGGAATGCTGGATAACTATCAGTAAATCCAGGTTTCTCTACTGGCTAAAGGGGCTGAAGGGTATTGTCTGAAAAAACTCCCATTTCATAGCTATTGAATGTATAATATCAAAATCAGTACTCTTGCAAGTAAAAAAATCTGAGATGAAAGAATGTAGAAGAAAATAAAAACTTTTTTCTTCTATATCTATTGACCATATTGTTTTCTCTCCAGTTCTCTGAATTCATTCAGAAGACAAAAGAAAAGTCCTGTGGTATCTATTCACTGTATACTGGAATTCTATAGTAGTTAAATCTATAATGCATAAATACAAACAGAAGTGACATTCTTGGTTTGTTTACCTCTCCTGGAAGGGAAATATTATGTGTTTCCACATAAAAATCCAAACATACAGAAGGGAATGCCCAGGTATTAGTGGCATTTGAGAGTAACAATAAAAGTACAGAAAATCCTTTTTTGTTTAGTCTAATCCCTATAGTATAGCCATGTATTTTAACTGCGTGAGAAGTAATAAAAAGTTATTATTTGTGAAAAGTTTTATCAATTTTTAAGCTTGAACTGTTGCTGGCTTATTGCCACAATAGAGAGCATCTGAATAGCATATCCAAATATTGAAATGAAAATTATATTGGTAACAACATATGCAGAAATTTAAAAGTGGGAAAACTGAATGATAAATAAATTTGAAAAGATTACAACACAGTAGACTTGATTTTAATTGAATGCTATTTTCACAGGGTGTTGACAGGAAATCTAGGGTATATTATAAAATCAGTATCAGACAATATGGATTCAAGAGAAAATGAATGCACAGCTCCTACCTTGAAGAGCTTTGTGTTAGTAGTTTATCAAAGAGAATTTTATGGTAGACAGAATCAGAAGTTGTGTTTAAGTGAGGAATGATAGTCTCCCATGAAGAAAATAAAATTGGTCTGTTATTATTTTCCTATCAAAAAGTCTTACTGATTGCTAAATTATAACTGACCACTTTCTTTGTAATGTCTTGAGACTTGAGAAAAGAAATATTCTTTCAGAAAGAGTAACTGAAAATAAACCCACAGGATACCTCCCTGTCCTGCCCCATGGAGAGCCATGTTAATTTCTTAAACTTCAGAATTTCTATCATTCTATTATGAAAAATAAACTGTCTTTTTTCCATGGATCCACAATATTATAATGAACACTTGCCTTTGTTAAAAGTGGAACATGTATTTAGATTGTTGCTCTTGGTTGTATTCAGCCCCCTGAAGGCAGGGAAATCATCTCTATTTTCTCTATGATGTTCATTTAGTCATAGGATCTATGAGGTTATAAAAATAAACAATGCCTCCAACCACCCTCTTTTGAGTAATATATTCTTGTTAGTTTCATATGTTTTCTTTCCCTTCATAACTGACATCCACAAATCCCTCAAATCTTTTCTTATTCTCTTCTAAGCCATGATATCAACAGAGTGAACTTTTGAAAACACAAATTTGATTGTTTTGCTACATTTTCTGAGCAACTTGGGGTACATTGGGAAGACTTCAAGAGGAGTGGATTTGGGATGGAAATAAATCAGTATGTCAGTTTTGGGCCTTGAAAATTTGGGTTGCTCATTAGATCTCCATATAGAGATTTTGAGTTTTAAGTCAGGGGTGTGTGGCAGATAAATAATTAAAGGTATTCTTCTTGATTGAAATTTCATCAGAGAAGTTTCAGATCTGAGTCCTGGAGCACTCCAGTGTTGAGAGGTTAAGTAGTTGAGGAAGAGCTGACAATGGGAGTCTATAAGGAGCAGCCCAAGAGGAAGAAAAAGAACCAATGAAGAGTGGTATCCACAAGCTAATGATGAAATTGCTTCAACAAGAAGGCATCAGCTGTGGCTGCTAATAGATAAAGCATGATGAACTGACCCTTGGATTTAGCAGCCTGGAGTTTGTTGGTGACCTTGGCATTAGCTGTTTTGATGGAGTCATATAATAAAACCAAAACCTTGACTGAAATGGGTTTTTAAAAAATTTAGAAGAAGACTGAAGAAAATGGATATAGAAAACCCTTCCAAAGAGTTTCGTAGTAAAGGTAATAGAGAAATGGGATGATAGCAAAAGGAAGCTGTAAAGTCAAAATAAATTTCTTTTTAAGTTGGAAAGTATAATAGCGTATTTGTTTTCAGATGAAAATGATCTAATTGATGGGGAATATTAAGGTACAGGAGAGAAAACAGTTGCTGAGGAAAAAAACATGAAATATGTGAGAGGTGTTAGGATTTAGTACACAAGTGGAGAGCTTGGCCTTAGATGGAAACAATAACAGTTTATATATTTTAAGAGAAGGGAGCAGCGTATATAAGTGGCATAGGCAGGTAGGTGTGAAGATGTGTTCGTGGGAGCATGTAAACGATATTTTCTGAATTGCATTGATTTTTTAAAAAGAAAATCAAGATCATCAACTGAGAATGAGAATTGTGATGGATTTATTGGAGGATTGAGAAGAAAGATGTATGTGGTTCTCAGGCAGAAAGAGAGAGTGAATGATTGTGATGGTAAAGCAGTTCTCTGGGTGGTCTGATTCTATATCATGAATTTAAAATGAGGCCAGTCAGCATTAGTTTGTGTTCTACACTAATTATGTTGCTGCCTGAGTACAGAACAGAAATAGTAGAAGTGGATTTAATCAGGGTCTGGGTTTTGCTGGGTAAATATAACAAAAGTTTAGAGGAGGCAGGCGTTGATGGTGTATGGAAGGTGTGTTATAACGATTCGTTGTAGAATATAAGCTGAAGAAGAATGAAAATGAGTATCTGAGAAGGGCAAGGGGAGTGAAGATATGACAGGGTGCATGGGGTATAGATTCTTGGAAGAGAAGAATAATTATGGTGTGTGGGTACTAGAGGAAATGAGCTAGAATAAGGCAGGGAGAAAGAAGTCAGAGTGGAATACCCAAACCTGAGATAACAGAGTGGATGTGGTATTGGTAATTTTATATCATCACTTATGAATATTGGAGTGGATGGTTAAGGAACGACTGGGGATGACCTAAATGTGTGTTAAGACCATGGGAGACTGTGTCTTTTAGAGGGTGATTAGGTTTCTCCCTTAGTTATGCCTATAAATTTTTTATTGAATCCAGTCTCTTTCCTCAACCTCCATAAACTATCTTATTTCATGTTTTTGTCCTTTTCCAATTAATTCAAGATAGTTTCTTATGTTTGTTCTCCATCTTGCATATTTCCTGTAGTGTCATGTATGCTCTTTTATTATAGCAAATGAAATTGTAATTCTGTTTCTATTTTTATTAATTATATTCCCTTTTGTTCCTTTTTCACTTCAACCATTTCTCAGATCAGTTTTCTATTCTTTCATAGAGTCCAGGCTCTCTTGAAGTATATTGAAGAAGCAGAACTGCTTTTGAAATTTTACAGTGGTCTCTGAACCACATTTTTCTTCAGAGATATGCTCTTCCTTATAATCATCTGGATATTTCTTTTCCCTTTTTCTGTAGGATTTCCTCATGGTCTAAAGGATAGTTTTTTCACCAACTGTTCTTCACATGAAAGAGTTCCATTTTTGCCATCAGGAGGGATGTGAAAATTATCCCTACCTACCCTTGATTCTAATGGAATATGTCTCCCTGGATACTAATTGAGTGTTCTTTACGTCAGCTGGATTAAAGTATGACATGTTTTTCTCCAATTGCCAATTTAAGGAGTTTTTTTAAATAACTACATAAGAATATGCTCAACATCATTAGTCATTAAGGAAATGCAAAACAAAACCAAAATGAGATACTACTTCATACCCATTAGGATGGCTAAAATAATAAAGATGGGCAATAAGAAGTATTGGCAAGATTGTGGAGGAATTGGAACACTCAGACACTCCTGATTGGAATTCAAAATAATGCAGCCACATTGGAAAACACTTTGGCAGTTCTTCAAAAGCTTGAAACATAGAATTGCCAGCAATTTCACTCCTAGGTATATGCCCAAGATAATTGAAAACACATGTCCATGCAAAAACTTGTACATAAAAATTCATAGCAACATTATTTATAATAGACAAAAAATGGAAACAACCTAAATGTCCATCAGCAGATGAATGGATAAACAAATTATAGTGAATCCATACAATGCAATATTATTCAGTCATGAAAGTGAAGGAAGTAATGATATATTCTAAAACATGAAATGAAGCTTGAAAATACACGAGGCTAATTGAAAGAATTCAGATACAAAAGGACATAGGTTGTATGATTCCACTTTCAAGAAATGTCCAGAATAGGCAAATCCATAGAGACAGAAAGTTTGCCTGAGGCTGGGGGGCATGGAGAATGGAGAAAGACTGCTAATGGATATGAGGTATCTTTTTTGGTGTGATGAAAATATTCTGGAATTATATAAATGGTAATGATTTCACAACTGTGTGGATATACTAAAAACCATGGAAATCTATAATTTAAAGGGGTGAATTTTATGGTATGGAAATGTATCTCCATTTTAAAAAAAGTTTTCTTTTAACAAAGTTATATCTAGTTAAGTTATTTCTTCTCCTAGTGATGTTATTGAGCTCTTGGATAGCATTAGCACGTGGGAAAAAATTAAATATACTTTTCCCAAGGGATTACCTGGACTATAGTACTTACTTGTAAATAATGTGCTCCCAGGATATGCTTCGAGTCTGCAGGGGTAGGGATCAAAAATAACTGAGGGGCTTATTTTGCACATTTGTTTTCCAGGATTTCACAAGTCTTTCTTATGTACAAGTTGATAATATCTTAAAATATATGCCGCAGTTTAAATATGTGCAACAAGTCGTACAAATGATAAATGTTAAAATTACCGTGAATCTAAATAAGTAATCAACAATGATTATATACAAGCCAAAGAAGCTGTTGCTATGATAATAAAAATACTGGTAATTTTACACTTTTAAGATTTTTTGCTTGGACTTCCCGTAATATATTTTGGCACAGGATATTTTATGCCACAAATTAAAAACATTGAAATATAATTTTCTTCCATATAAATATGAAACCACTTATATATGGTTCATTAAATCACCAGAAAACAACTGAACATGTTCAAAGTGGTGCATTCCAATATATCCTAAATACACAGTGTGCCAAGGAATGAGAAAAAATGTCAACACTTTTTTCTGTGTTTCCAAAAGATGGAGTATATAAAATGAAAATGAAGATTTCATTTCCTATGCTTGAATAACAATACTTAGATTCCTTTGTCTGAGCCTAGAAAGGAAACACGGAATAAACCAGAGAAAAATATGCTTTTTAGAATAAAAGCTTTGATTCTAGTATTCACAATAATTGATCATTTGCCCTATAAAACTACTATGAGTATTGGTTAGTAACAGAGATTCAGGGAGAAGGAGAACAGTATTTCCTGAATAAAAGAATAATGGCAGTTGTGTAATAAGAAAAATGTTCTAATATTATGACTTTGGATTAAGCATACTGTAGATGACCATCTCTGAAAGCCCTATTCTTGTTTCTAAATTACTTATTTCTAATGTTTACATTTTTGTCAATATACACATATGCGCTAACATGGTTAAAAACACATATAAATGAGAAGATACTATTTTTAAAAATTGATAAAGAAAATAAATACAAACCTGTAAGAAAAATGATAAATAAGTAACATGTCATTTAAGCAGAACATTGTATTGTATTGATTTTAAATTTATTTATTAGTTGGGGAATAAGTTATGTGCATTGACTTTATACAAATATAAGAGATATGCTATTAATCATATTTTGTATTTATAGAGTTTTAGGGATTTCAAAAATTAATATTCAACTAACCATTAGATTAAGGTTTTCTTTTTTTTTTTTTTTTAAAGATTTTATTTATTTATTCATTTATCCCTCCCCTTGCTGCTTGTGCTCGCTGGGTCAGCTAACCATGCCGTGAGGGTGGGCCTGCCCCCACCAGGAGGCCCCGGGAACCGAACCCGGGGCCTCCCATATGGTAAACGGGAGCCCTACTGATTGAGCCACAGCCGCTTCCCTAAGGTTTTCTTTTAATACTCAATTTATTTTATTGTATTATAAAATGAAGTTCCAGTAAAACTCTTATTTCACATTTATTTGTAAAGTGAATATTTGTTGAATGCCTAACATATATGAAAGTTGTTCAAATAGATATATGGAAGAATAAGATATTTGGGTCAAAACCAGGTATTTGACTCTGGTGGCTATAAATTTTGTCACTCCAACAACCTTTCTCATGTCTTTTCTTTCAGTAACAACAGCGGGGACATTTCCCAGTTTAGTGAATCATACTGTTGATTTCTCAAGTGGGAATAGTATCTAAAGCAGCCATTTTAAAGCCCTTCTCTCAGTTTCATATGTGGGTGCTGGCAAGAAAAAAGCTCCCTCTACTAAGCTGCCAAAACTGTGTTTCCTTGTCATCTGAAGAAGCCCTTAATTGCAGTAGAATAAAAGAGGTTAACAGATATGAGAAGGATGGAAAGAGAGAAAGAAAGAAAAAGAGAAAGAGAGGGAAAGAGATAGAGAGAGGAAGTGGGAGAGTCTTAGCAATGTTAATAACCAGTTGAACAATTCTGCTGATCTAAGCTATGCTGGGCTGATCTTGGTTGGGCTTACTCAGTGCCTTTGGATGGCTGGTGGGTGATCTAGGGCCAATTACTTTAGAAATTCCCTGGCTTGGAAGCCTTCATTCTACTCAATGTGATAGGTCATTCTCCAACAGGCTAGTCAAAGTTTTTTGACTGGTGACAGAATTCTAAGTAAGATAGCTGAGGGAAGAGAAAAGAATTGAAAGAGGGAGAGGGAGAGAGAGAAAGAGAATGCAGAAGCAAGCAAACCTTCTTGAAAATTTGAAACCGAAACAGCATTATAATGGCCAAGCAAGACACAAGACCAGATTCAAATTGGGGAAAATATTTCCCCTTTTGAATTGAAGATCCACAAAGTCACACTTCACAGGGTGTGATACAAAGAGAGATGGGATATCAGAACCATTTTACAATGAATCTACCACATGAACTGGAAAAGGTCTTACTGAACCTGTATAATACTTTATATCTAAGTCAGTTATTGCACTGGTATCCATAGTTATTCTAGAAGATTCTGAGTCCCTCTTAAATGTTATTTTAGGAGACTCAGAGCAGTTATGACTACTTATTATACAACTCACAACATATAAAATTATGTTGTGATTTTTCAGTCATTTATAATTGGCTAGTTGAGAGTTATTTTTCAAGCAAATACACAGTAATAAAAGGAGAATAAGTTTCTTACAGAGCAAACATTTTGAAATTTTGATAATTTAGACTGTCATTCCTGCCTTAATTTGCTCTGACACATTCCATGTAGACAGACAAATGTAGCAGGCTTGAGCAGGTGCTATTTATGAAATCTAGTGGGATTAATTCTTTGTAGTTGAACATGCGCAAGCCATATTATGCACTAAATCATCTCAATGTCAGCCTCCTCAAGGATTGTTTAACTTAAACAAACCATAATCTGTTGCTAAGAGAGATAAAATAATAATAATAATTACAGCAGGGAAGTGTTGTAACCCTCTGACAAAGACCTTGTTGACATTTCAGCTTTTTCCATGAATTGAACTTGTCAAGTTTGTATAGATGGTATTTATACAGATTTCATTTAGTATGTGCTATTGCAAAGCTTATCTTATGTTTTTCAAACAAAGTGTAAAGAAGCCTGTCAAATAACATGGAAAATCCTGGAAGGAAGACATGTGCAGTATATTTATGATAGGTCAGAACAACAGCTTTGACTCTGCCTCATTTTGGTACTATAAAACTCAAGATTTAAAGAGCAGATATTTTATAATAGGATTTGAAACTATTTATTTTTTTACAGTTCTGTCTGATATTAAAGAGACAGCCTATTTAATTTAGGAATAAGCCATTGAGTATATCCTGTAGAATTACTGAGCCAACAGCAGGCTCAGAACACATTTCTCATGGAAAAATAATGGAAGTACAAATACTTTGATTTAATTGAAAATAGCATATCTGGAGCCTTCAAGAATATACAATTGACTATCATTTACCTTAGGTGCATTATATAGAGGATATCTTTCAAGTGTTTTAAACCAAGAGAAATTTCACATTGTACAATTGTGTATATTTAATCCTCCAGGGTAGAGGTTAAGCAGTTATTTTACTATCAAGAACAGAATGTTTTTGGCTCTGATGAATCCCTAGCCAAGCATAGGGTTCCAAAAGGAACCCCAGAATGTGTGATAGGACCAACTAGTAGAAGATAATGTTTCTACCAAAGTCAGGAATTGATTATTTGAATGAAAGAAGGATAGCTTTAAAGATTAAGAAATTTCATTTAAATGTCATAGGCACAAAGCAATTGATATTTTCCATACATTAATTACTCTTCCTACTATTCATTTGATGTAACTAAATGGTCCTGTGATTTTGGAAATGCTGTTTGTATACTACTGGACCGAGCAAGAGCCGTACTATTTTTCTGATAAATGCTATACAAATTGTTTATAACCACAATACCTAGCATATTTTCCATTTATTTAAGTAGCTGTTCACTTTGATTTACCACCATGCCTCATCTTTTCTGTTGATTTACAGTTGCCAGGATTGAACTACAAAGGGGCTAGGAAACCATGATAAATGGGAATAAGCATGCAATAAATAGCAGACTGAAGTGATGCATCTGTTTTAGAGAGCTATCCAGCCACTTGGCTAGTTTCATTTCCTGAGTAAATAACTATAATTTTCTTATTATAAACCTTACTGAACTCAAGTTTAGGCAGCTATGAATTTCTATAGTTGCTCCAATAAGGCAAGGCTCATTAACCATTTGATATAGCTCCTTTTTCTAGATCTTCATGGCAGTAGAAAACATTACAACAACACACGTTAATATAATGTTCAAGTTTCTAAATTCAAGCTAGCCACAAGAGTCTGCTGTTCCTTCCTAACATTGTGAATATTTGCCCTTGACCGCTCAGTTTTAAATAATAAATGTCATTCAAGAATTCTCTTTGAATAATGAACTTTAAGATAATTGAAATCTGTATCTAGTAATCTTAAATATTGCCATTTGTTCTGTGGAATTGAAAGACAAATGAAAACAAGGCAGGATTCTAAAAATGGCACATCATATGTCTTTGGACACCTCCTATTTATGAATTCTTCCAGAAAAGAAGGGAGTGGGATTGATTCAAAGTAATAATTCTTTTTTTACTAGTAATTTTTTTCATGTTAAAAATATGTATACAGATACTCATGTATACATTATATTTCAGTTAAATTTTCTTGAAGATTAATTAGGAAACTGAATTTCAACAAAATTATTAAGTGCCTATTAAATATTTTTGGTAACTGTGACATTTCATGTACCATGAAGGTAGTACTTAAGCCCAGGGCATCTTTAATATAAATACTGGATCATTTCAAGAAATAATTTATTACTCCAGTTAATGACTTATGTGTATTAACAGGTCAAGTTCCTTCCTTTATACTAATTTTCAACAATTTTCCCCACTTACTGAAAAATGTATTCAAGGATAGTTCAGAGATGCCAGTACCCTTCTTTTCTTCACATTACATGTTAGTCATTCTCACAGCATCACTAATGAACAATCAACTTTCTTCATGATCTGAAGTAGAAGTCAAGTTTGCTGATACTGGGCTATCTGTCCCAGAAATATGCCATCAGCATAGCCATTTCAAACTAGGTAGAGAGCCTTATATTGTCTGAGCAGTGCATTAAGCCAATGTTAATTTCAGAAGTAGTAGGACTACCATAGCAAAATATCATGGTATCATGTGGCTTGCAAAGACAACTAATGTTTAACTAGCAATTAAATTAATATTTCAATCAAAGAGCTTCTAAATGTAGAAATATTTCTGTTTTCTTTGAGAAAATACTGATTTTCCTATTAACACCTTTTAATATTTTCATCTCTTTTATTATTCTAGGAAAATTGGTGTGTTGTATTATATAATTATTCTTACTGAAAATTCAAACAGAATGGTTTTACTCAATTTGAAATCCTTTTCCTAAAGGCAATATACATATCATAGCAAATTTCTAGGGACAAAACAAGTCATAAATTTAAATCTTACATTAAAGCCTAGTTGGGAAAATTGTTTCTTCTAAGCTAACTTTATATACTATATTGAGAAAAAATGTTCAGTTATCTACTTATTTTATATATATATTGATAGATTTTATTTTAAATGAAAATAAGTACATATGCATAATTTTATAAATAGTTGTCTATCATCATTGAATTTTAATGCCTGATTTATTTCCTTTTTTGAACATCTTCTTAAAACAAATTTCTTAAAATCCTATGTGCATTACATATCATAGTTTCTTATTTATTTTATCCTAAGAACAAGTCATTAATGAACATACATCTATTTTTGAGTTTCTTAAAAATACTAGACTGAGAGAAATATGAGGTTTTATTTTTTAAAATGAAAGTAATTCAGTCTGTTGTAACAGTGTTTCAAATTAGTAGTGTTTTTTAAAACATTTTTAATGCTTTTCTTCTGAGGGACCCTGGAATTTAGTTATTTATTCACATAGCAGGATTTTTACATCAATAGCATAAAGTGAGAATGAATATTTTACCATCTATAAAACAAAACAAACAAAAATTCTAGAGCCCTCAATCTTTAGCATGAGATATAAAAGTAAAGTTGCTCAAAAATCTAGTGAAAGAAACCTTCAATTATTAGTTCTACATGGTCTTCCTATTATTTATGCTAATCGTATTATTTTAGTTTGCCAGGACTGCTGTAAGGAAGCATTACAGACTGGGTGTAGACTTGAAAAAATGAGGAATTTATTGTCTTGAAGTCTAAAATCACGCTTTCTCAGAAGTCTGTAGTGTGCTGGTGGTGGCTTGCCAGCAATCTATAGCTCAGTCTTGACCTCTATTCCATGGCCACTTGTCTCCTTCCATTCCCTACTATTCTGTAGAAATTTCCACTGCTTTGAAGGACTCCAGTCATACTGGGTTAAGGCCCACCCTGATTAATTTGGCCTCACCTTGACTAATAGCATCTTCAATTATCCTGTTTACAAAGGAGTTCGTATAGACGTGAGGAGAGGAGCTAGGATTTAAACAGGTGTTTGTGGAGGGCAGGGTTCAATCCATAACCCTTCATAACAGTCCATAACACTCGCCAAGAATAGGTAGTCCCTATCCTCCTAGGAAAGGATTTATTGTTGTTTGGCCATAGTAAGAAGTAACTAACACAACCAAGTTTTACAATATTCCGATAAATAAATAAAGTGCTACTATAACCATGTTTCCAAAAGCCAGTAAATCAATGACAATACATTGTTGCTGAAGACCAGCCAATTAAATGCAGCCTCACTGCAATGAACATGTTTCTGCAAGTCAACTAATCAGTGAAAAGCTCACTCAGTCAGTTTCATAGCTAAAAAATCCAGCCAATACCTAAATACTCTTGCTTCAGAAAGTTAACCAAGCCCTGAACAGCAAGCTTTACAAGCCTCTCTGCATGATATCAGTTGTCTGCTTTCTCAGAAAGTCTGTGGCTTAAAAGTACAATTTCTCCTTGTTTAGCCAGCAGTACATTCAGATTTTGTTGCAGATAGTGAGCAGTTGTCTTTTTTGACCTATAATTATGATAGTTCAATGTAACTGTTTATTGAAAGCAATATTGGTGGACCCTTTAGAAATTGATATATTGGAGCTTCAATAATTAACGCATTAATTTTTCTCAGGTAACAAGAAATCTAAAAGTAAGAACAGGGTTGCTATGGGGCTCAGGAAAGTAATCAAAGACCCAGGCTCCTTCTGTCTTTTTTCTCAGCATTCATTGCAGACATCTTAGAAAAAGGGGGAGAATGGATTTTGACTAGGCAGCTAGCAGTGACTGCCACAAGATTATAGGAGTTTGGCTTCTGTACTTATACTCCCTCTGAGTTAAGTTTTTGGTTCTGCAACTTACTAGACATATGACATTGGGTAAATTATTTAATCTCTCTCTGAACCTTACTTTTGTCTATAAAAGCCTACCATAGAGGATTATAGTAGGAATAAAATTATATACTTCAAAACATTCAAAGAAGTAAGAACAATAAACACTGGTATTGTTATTACTATACAAATACACTTATATTCACTCCTATTGGTTTTTCATCAGAAGTATTGGGTAATATTAATTGTTGTGAGTTTCCTATGCCCCTGAAGAAACTGGTTTAAAATTAGAAAAAAAAAGTATGAACAAAAATTGCACCAGATTATATTGATAGATAAACAAAAGAATTGTGTGTGTGTGTATGTGTGTGTGTTTTAGCCTCCTTTGGCTTTCATCTGAAAGTTTTCATTTTTATAGCAAGTTTAATCTAAATATGGTGAAAATTGTTGAATGGTCCAATTGAAAAAAAAATCAGCCGGTTTTTATGAAAATTCATGAACCTTGGCAAAACTTTTGTTGAACCTGCCTGAGTTTCAGGTTTATTTGAACTGAAATCAGGTGAGTCTCAGGTTTTGTTATGAATGTTTCACAAAGTTCTAACAAATAAAACATGATTTATGCAACAAGAGGTATATTATCCTTGCTTGTTATCTAAGTCTTCTTCAAAATTTCTCAGTATTTATACCTGATTTTTGTGCTTTATAAAATCATTTTCAGCCTGAAATCTTTTAGTATATGCTTAAAGTTTATCTTTGGGAACAAAGGCAAATATTTTTCAATTCATAAAATATCTTTTCATGATAAGGTGAGTCTCTGATAACCCATAAGTCTACCTTTTTTATGAAGGATATAATCGAATAAGGATTTCTTCTTCTTAAACAACCTTAGATAAAGGTATAACTTCATTTAATAATATTTTCAAGCTTGAAGCTTAGAATTCCACACACATTAATCTAATTGATTGGTTCCATTCAAGGTATTTATTTCTTATGGTTTTTCTATATTTATTACATAATGACTTTTATTTTTCAAATTCTGGATTTCCTGATAAATACCATACTGACCATTTATTGATATGTTATCTCCTATTTTCATTCAAAGAGAAGAGAAATAGTAATATATTCTGATTTGTTCAGTAATAATTTGCTATATGCAACCCAAGAAATAACATTATTTTCCTTTAATAAAAATTCACCTTTTTATATTAGTGAGAATAAATTAATGACAAAATCCTTGAGAATACAAATTTCATAATTAGGTTCATTGGGCATTTATATTTTCATGGGTTATAAATTCCTCCTTTCTGGTTGATATAATTTAGAAAAAATAAGAGCATGCTTAACTAATTTAACAGCCTTTCAATGTGTGTTTCCCATGTAAAATGTATGGTGAAAAGGTAATATGATCATTTTTAAAGGTTATTTAAGAACTGTAATATAGCAAATACATAAGAAAATAAATCAGTAAGGTTAAAAGCTATATAAAATATATTGGATAGGTACTAATAAAATAGAGTCTAAAACCAAAGACAAAATGGGTTTTGATTAGGTTTCTTGATAGAGTTCCCTGTCTCATAAAAGTGTATGCTTGTAGTCATATTATTTTAAAAACTAATAATACATTTTAAAGCTTTTTATTGAAGAAATATACATAGAGAGAAATCCACAACTCTAAAGTGTGAGGCTCAACAAGCTTTTACAAGGTGAGCATTCCCATGGACTAAGCAGTAAGATGGAAAGAGACTATTACCAGTGACCCTTCTGTGTCTCCTTCCAATCACTATGCATCCCATTTTCAAAGGGTAACCAGTCATCTGAATTCTTATACTACAGATTAGTTTTGCCTGGTTTTGAAATGTACAGATGTGGAATCATGCACCACACACTCTTTCTGCATCTGATGTCTTTCACTCATCATTATGTTTTTGAGGTTCATCCATGCTTGGGGTGGAGCAGTAGTTTATTGGTTCTTACTGTTGTAAAGTTTTCCACAATTTATTTATTCATTCTGTTGTTGAAAGATATTAAGGTTGTTCCCAGTTTGGAGTTATTATGAAGAGTGCTGCCAAGAACATTTTTTCCAGCCTTTTGGGGCTTATTTGTCTGTCTACATTTCTTTTGTGTGTATAACTAGAAGTAGAATTGAGATATCATAAGGCCTGCATATATTTAGCTTTGGGGAGCACTGCCATACAATGGATTGGTGAATGTGTTTTTTACCAATTTACATTCCTCTCAACACTGAATGAATATTCCTATTTCTCCATATCCCCTTTTACATGGCCTGCAATTTTATCTTAGCCATATTGATAGGTCAATAGCAATAAATTTGTGCTTCTTTCCTAAGTTTATTGGCGATTGGAATATCCTACTAGCCCTATGCCTGTTCTATTTATAACATTGGCTTCCTTTTAAAATTGATTTTAGAAGAACTTTATATAGTCTAGATATGAGACTTTGCCAGAAGTATGAATTACAAATATCTTCTTCTATGCAGTTTGCAGTTTTTTATATGGTATTTTCTGATTATTAAAAGTATTCCATTTCAATATATTCTAATTAATTGGTATTGATATATTAAGCCTGTGGGAATCTGGTTTTTTACTTCTGCTAGACAAAATAAAATGTTAAAAAAAGATGTATTTTTAAGAGGAGAGAAATATAATGAACTTTGAGTTTTAGATAGACCTGGGAGTGATGCTGATTGAAATGGACTTAGAAGAGAGAGACTTAAGGTAGGTAGATTGTGAGGGCTTGAAGCTGGATGGACCCCAGAAATTATGTCCCTAAAGCTAATCCATTCCTGTGGGTGTTGACCTATTGTATGCGAGTCTTTTTGATTAGGTTACCTTCAGTTAAGGGCCTTTTTGATTAGGTTACTACAATTAAGGCATTACCAGCATGGGTTTTAATTCTCTTACTGGAGTCCTCTATAAAG
Source organism: Tolypeutes matacus (assembly GCA_026826555.1). NCBI lineage: Eukaryota > Metazoa > Chordata > Mammalia > Cingulata > Chlamyphoridae > Tolypeutes > Tolypeutes matacus. The sequence continues at coordinate 5,555,072 of JAKSZT010053766.1, read as the reverse complement.
ATGAATAAGGAAAGAGAAATCCACAGGAGCGGAGAGAGAAAGCCACTGAAGCCAGAAGTTGAAAGCAACAAAACACAGAAGAGAAGGGAAAGACAAGCAGATACTGCAATGTACTTGCCATGTCACAGGGAAGTCCAGGATTGCCAGCAGTTGGTCTTTGGGGAGAAAGCATTGCCAGATGAAGTCTTGATTTGGACATTTTCACAGCCTCGGAACTGTAAGCTTACAAGTTAATAAATGCCCATTGTAAAAGCCAACACGTTTCTGATATATTGCATTTTGGCAGCTAAGCAAACTAAAACATAGATCAATAGAAATTATTGAAATAACCTGTGTGAGAGATAATAGGCTATATAACCTAAGCAGTAGCAGGAGATTAGGAGAAGAGAATGAATTCCAGAGGAAGTTAGGCAATTTAATTAATAGGACTTGGTGGTCACTAGGGCATAGGAGAAAGAGAAATCATGAATGAGTCCCAGATAACTGGTTTGGGTGATTAGTTAGTTAACAGTGTTGTTAACTAAGGGATATATTTTGAAGACTAGATTTGGGGAGAGGGATAAGTTAGTTCACTTTAGGCTAGATTGAGTTTATAATGTCTGCAGGACATGTATGTGGAAATATCCTGTTTGGGCAAAACTGGTAATTGTTTTTCTTCTTTTTTTTTCTCTCTTCATTTTCTAACTTTTTATAATTAACATATATTAAAGTAATAATAATACCAAAGAAACAACAAAAACATATCTGCCTCACATCTTACTCACCCATCCAGTGGAATATGAAAATGAGTAACAACTTACTTCCCTAGGATTCTGCTTGCCAGTCATCAGTCCTGGTGCCCATGTTCCCCACATCTACTCAAGTCCAAGGCTCAGGAGTAAGTCCTGATTCCATTCAGCTTTCAAAGCTTACTGGTAAATTCTGGCTACTTTCATCTCCCAAAACTGTCTTTGGTCTCATGCTCCTGTTTCTGGTCTGTTCAGTTCCCTGGCCAAGGTGTCCAGTATCGTCTAGATCCATGGTCATTCCAAGAATCCATCCCCATATGGTCATCCTTGTTCTTACCAGCTCCTTCTCCTAAGGATTAGGGTTGTCTCTTACTATAGACCTTCCAAAAGCCAAAATTGAATATTAGCCTAGATACAGATCCCTTGCTATTACACCTCTGCCTACTGTTTACAAATCCTAATGCTGAATGTTTCGTGTCTTTTATGTGTAACTTACTTCACTAATCTACATTACTTCCTGTATTCTTTGGGCATTTGCTTTTACAACTCCATCAAAACCAAAACAAAGAAAAGAATGATTTTAAACAAGTCTATAAATTTAGAGGAAACTTCCAGTATTATTGCATATGAGCTATCCATTTACTAAGTTGATGCTGTTACATTGAGCAAAACCAGATTTCTTGATGAGATGTATAGAGGAAGGAGTCAGATTCAATTAGTCCTGGGGAAATAGTCATCCTCAGTAGAAAACTAGTGATCCACATCGTCTCATAAATACTAATTTCTCACTGCAATAAAAATAATTATTTCCTGACACTTAGAAAAACATACACGAAAAAGAGGAAACAAAGAAATGGATTCAGAAGATGTCACTTGGAAATCTGATCCATTGAATTGACTATCTAGGGATACTTTGGGAAAAAGCTTTGAGGAAAAATGATAAATAGCTTCTTTCATTTTAGAGTTATGGTACCTTGACTAAGATATTATTTAGTAGATATGCTCTCATCAAAATCTTGGAAGAAAACAATGCCCTAGATTCTCAATTTCATTTTATGTATTACTCCGTTACACCCACCCCGCAAACACACAAAGTTTGCTTTTGGCATTTTCCCATGATGTCGATACATAAGAGCACCAGTGTAAAGCTGCTGCAGAGTCATCCCTGCACAACTCGAGGTTCCATTCACCCATTCCAAAGTTGGGCAGTACCCTACATACTGACAGTACTCAGCAGCGCTGTGGTGTGAATTAGCTCACACTTTTAAAAAACAAAATGAAACTCTAATTTTTTCCTACAAGGCTCTCAGTTTCAGTAGTCTGAGAATATAATCTGTCATTGATTATAAAATAGTAAGATACATACATTGCAAATGAGAGCTTAGGCCAATTGAATTGAAAATATTCTTTTTTGGCTTTCCTACTCCCAGCTTTTACCTCCTTAACTTCAGCATTTTGATTCCTTACTCAAATGTTTCATTTAACAGTAACAACAGCTTTGAAATAGAAAAGCTTTTTGCCTCCTCTTCCAACCCAACTAAGAAGCTCCTATTTGCCTTCTCAGAAAACTTCTCCATTCTCACAGGAAATACATCCTGCCAATATTTCTCTTCTATGTCTCAAAACAAAGCCAGCATCCCACCCCAGGCTGCTCTCAAGGTGTTTGTTTGTTTGTTTGTTTGTTTGTTTGTTTGTTTTGGTAGGTTCTCTCTGGTTGGAAGGCTGCTTCTGCCATCGGATCTTTGTATTGCATATCTACCCAGACTATATTGAGAAAAAGAGGGGAGAGAAGAACTGAGGACCAGCTCAGGAGAAGGAAAAGAAATAGAAAAACTAGAGTCTGGTGTCCAAAGAGCCCAAACACTGGTTTGGCCTTCAGACTTGTCATCTTAGGAACAGGAAATGTCATTTTATTAGAGCTATCATACGTCATCATCAGCCAATAGCCATCTTTTGGCAAAACTCCCAAGAGCACGCTGAGGGGAGAAAAACAACATGAACCAATATGAACTTCTAGAAAAAACAACATGAGCCAATATGACTGTCTAGATTTCCTTTCTAAGACAGGAGAGTTTACTAGGCTTGGTGACTTGGCAAGCTATTAAATAATTAATTTGATTGTCTTGGCAAGAATTAGAGCATGCAAATCTCCCAGCTTTGAGGCCAGCTTTTAATTCCAATAATTATCATATAAACTGTTGACCTGATATCATTGAGGAAATGAGGGTGGCTTGGTGGGGGGCTGGAGAAACATCACCAAAAATAACCACTGCTGATCGAAATTGGCCATTCATAGGTGTAAGGGAAACATCACTGCCTATCAAAGCCAACCCAAGCCTATTGTATTTTGGAGTGTGCCTCCAAGAAGATTCATTTATCATGCTTGTCACCTCTATGAATGTGCCGCTGGTATTATCATCTGCATCAGTACATTACTTTGCTCTAATAACCACTGGCTGAAAGCCTTTGCTATTCAGCAATAAATCCAACACTCTAAAGCCCAGAGTCTCTTGAAGGATTTGTTGCATGAACAGAACTTTAGTTTCTTCTTGCTCAGGGAGAAAAGAAGAAGGCTACACCTCCTCTGGGATGGTTACACAGGACCGTGGTGGTGCATGCCCTGAAAAGGAACAGGCCACTGAAAGAATGACACAGTTGTGAGCTGCATAAAAGTCTCTATTGACTTGTCTGTCTGCTTTTGTTTCTCTAACCAATTTCCACAGCCTCTGAAGTTTTGTTGCTATTGAACCCATACATAAACATAAAATGAAGGAGCAAATAGAAATCAATATAATCTGGCTTCACTGAGATTGTTACCACACTCCCCAAACAACTTCCTTGCTCATTGCAAAATTCATGGCTCAGAGGAAGCAGACACACAGAGGCATTCATCATTGAGGAATTTGCCTTTGCCTCCAACATCCCTGCCGACATCCTTTATTCCTTTTGGCATCTATCCCTCTTTATCACAAAATTCTTGTGCAGCCAGGTCAGGCAGATTTAATAATCCACAAAGCCCACAGGGATCTTTGAAAAAGAGTGTCTGGGACTCAGCAGGTACTCATGGCCTCAATTTCAGCCTAGGTACATGCAAAGCTTCCTCATAACTTAGGGAATCATCGTATATTAGTAGTCAAGGTTCTCCAGAGAGACAGAATCAACAGGATATATATAAAGAAATTTAATTTAAGGAATTGGCTCATGAAATTGGAATGACTGAGAAGTCTCAATTCTGAAGGGCAGGGAAATTCTTATGAGTGAGGGTGAAGTCTTAGCCCAAAATCCATAGGGGAGGCATCAGTCTGGAAACTCAGAGGGAAGTAGAGTATATGGATGTCAGGCAAAATTTTTTCTTATTCTGGAACTTGCAGTTCTTTGCATTTAAGGCCTCCAACTGATTGTATGAGGCTTATTCACATTATTGAGAGCAATCTCCTTTACTTAAAGCCAACTGATTGTTGATGCTAAACCAATCAACAAAATACCTTGACAGCAGCATCTAAGCCAGTGTTTGACTAAACAACTAGGCACCATATCCTAGCCAAGTTGACACATCAATTAACCATCACACAAGGTAAAATTGTGAATTTCTCTAGGATGCTAAATTCCATAGAGCTTTGCTTATTGCTTCAAAAAGTACTCTAGATTCTAGAATACACTTGGACATGCCTCTCCAGGGAAAACATATCTTCTTTTTTTACAAATGCTCATCTGTCTTAGTTTGCTTTCTCTGTGTTAAGAAGATGGTTACCACTCAAAGTTTGTTAAAATACATGCTATTCCTTCTAGAACAGGTCGAAAATTAGGGATGTAGCATATTTTAAGAATATACACACACACACACATATATATATATGGCATGAGTCTTATTCATTGTTGTTCATTCAGCCAACAGTATTTATGTAACTTGCACTTCATATACAAGTCACTATCCATGACAAGAAAGGAGATAAGAAATGTCTGTGTAACATTGTAGGCATTATCTAAGGGAAGAACTAATTATGTTTTCTTTTAATAGCCTGAACAATTTTACTGAAAGTTAAAACTGATATTTGTCCTTTATTTGGTTGGACCCAAACAATAATTCAAGGCTCTTGGTTCTGAACAATAAAAATGATCTCTTGGACAGGGCACACCTGGGATAGTCTTCGAAAGAATGTGCGAGTGATCGTTTTGTCATAGTGTGCTGTATCAGTGGGGGGAGACCCACATAATGAGTGGGAAGGAGTTGGATTCCCATGCTGGGGATGCCTAATATGTTCTCAAACAGAGGGGAGAGCATCTCTCAAGAGTATGGGCAGTTCCTAATAGGGGAGGACAGACTAGTGTGTCAAGCCCTCAACAATGTAGCAAATATCTATGAACTTTGTCCTTCAAGGAGTGAAGACTGGTGGTTGCTATGGGCTCTGAGGGGAGGAGGAAGGAGGAATAGAATAGATTGAAGAGGGGGTGTTTAGGGGGCAATGGAAGTGTTCTGCATGATCTTGAAATGATGGATACAGGCCCTGTTAAATTTCATCAAAAATTGATAAAACTGTATGTTCTAAAATGTAAACTGTAATGTAAACCATTGACCATGATTAGTAGTTATGTTTCAATATTTGTACATCAGTTGTAATAAATGTACAATCCACATGAAAAAAGGTTATTAATAGGGAAGGGGGAAAAGGGGGAGGATGTTGGGAATATGGGAGGCATGTATATTCTGTATGTAAATTTACTGTGACCTAAAACTTCTTTAAAGACAAAAAGAAAAAAAAAAGTAAGACACTGGGGAAGAAATGGAAGAAAATGCCACTGTACATACAGGACAACAGATATTATGGTGATGAAAGGCAAAACATCAAAAAAATGTTTTTAATATTTTTCATTTTTTAATACCCCATTTTTCAAACTTTATTTTAGTTTTAGTTTTCCTAAATTATTATGTATTTTATTTCTTATGTTTAAATCTATCATTATTTCATTTTCCTATTAATTGAATTTGGTAATATTTTTGGCTTCATTTTTGAAGAAGTTTTGGATCACAGAAGGGTTACAACTATGGCAGGGGAGTATCAATAGTGTGGAGTGTCAGTGATGGGGGATATATGGGAGGAAGTTCACCTGGGCATACATATAAGGTATACAAATATGTTCAAATATTCATGGGCCATTGCCACAGTGGGTAGAGATTCACACAACAGCTGAAGAATTGTTGATTCCTCAACCTGAGGAGCTCTGCCACATTCTCTAATGGAACAACAACAATCCCCTAAGTACAGGGCCTAGTGAAGAAAGATGGTCCATTAATGGGCCCTTGATATTGACAACTATGCTTATGAGCCTCTTGCTTTTGAATTTGCAACTTGGCCAGGTGTTGTAGGGTGCATAAGAGTTACCTCCTGAGAGCCTCTTTGTTGCTCAAATATGGCCTCTCTCTAAGCCAAACTCAGCATATAGATGCATTACCTTCCCCCCAGGGAGGGACATGACTCCCAGGAATAAGCCTCCCTGGCACCAAGGGATTACTACCAAACACCCGCTGGTGATACAACTGGAAAAAGACCTTGAATAAAAGGGGGAAAAGGTAAAGACAAATGAGTTCATATGGCTAAAAGACTTCAAAGTGAGTCGGGAGGTCATCAGAGCGATAATGCTTATGCACATCTCAGCACAATTTCATAGATGGCCAAAGTAGACATTACCCCAAACAGTGGGGCTCCTGAGGGCTCCAGAGACACCCAGGTCCTATGGTCATAGCAGATAGCTCCAGAGGTTGGTGCCTTGCCAGTGGGCTCTACTTTGGAGAGTGTGTTCCCAAGTGTGACAGAGTTGGACTCAGATGTGACTTCTCTACATATGCCTCTTCTGTCTCTTTTATTTGAACTTATAGTTGGTGCTGGGGTTGGTAGGTGTACATCTAAGAGACTTGCATCTTTGGGCTGTCCATGTGCCAGCTGAGCCCTGAGCCTCAGTGGAGTTGCAACACCTACTTTCCAGTTCATTGGACTTACCCAGGACAACTAACAAGGAAGTGAGGATAGGCAACCACCATACCAAGGAACCAAGAGAGTCTACAACTGCAAGCAAGAAAGTCCTATCCAGTCAAGGTGCTGAATTCAGGGAGAGGGAAAAGGAGGTGTAATATTAGGGCATTTTCAGGACTTGGAATTGACCTGGATGACATTGTGGTGACAAATACATGCCATTATATATCCTGCCATAACCTATAGAATTGAATGGGGGAGACTGTAAACTACAATGTAAACTATAGTCCATGCTTAGTGGCAATACTCCAAAATGTGTTTATCAATTGCAATGAATGAACCACACTAATGAAAGAAGTTATTAATGTGGGGAAAAGTGGAAGGTCTGGGGAGTGGGGCATATGGGAATCCCTTATATTTTTTTATGTAACATTTTATGTAATTTAAGTATCTTTTAAACATAAATAAAAATACATTTTAAAAAATGATCTTTTGGTAACTTAATCATAAAAATATGATTAAGTATATTACATAGCTCAAACAATCTCCAGTAGGGCCAGAGAATTTGGTTTGGTAGTACATAATTAGAAGTGATATCCATAACCATGCTACAGAACTTTCCAGTGAAGCCACTATTGCTACTATCATTGAGCAGATGCTAGCCCTGGAAACTAAAGAGGCACCTCCTCAAATAGTAGAATGGAATGCACATGGCACCTGCTTCTTTCAATATTTAGGTTTAAAATTTAAGTCTTGGGTGAAAATATCTTATTTTCAAATCCTAATTCATGTGCACACAGCCTGGATGTATATAAGCTTAAATTAAAAACCTATAAATGACATTTTAACTTCCAAATTGGGAGCTACACATTGCCTATATCTTGAGACAGAGATATAGTCTATAAAACATTAATAACTTTCCTCAAAAATCTCATTCTCTGCTACTGTTCTCCTTTCAGCATTTGCTCCAAACTACATGGAGATACTGATCAGCCACAGATCCATTAAATAGCTTCAGATCCTCAAGTCATAAGAAATATGAGCAAACTGAACCCAGGTAGGAAAAACTCTTTTGCTCTAGGTTTACTCAAAGTTAGCAGATTTTGGGATAATCTAGTAAATGGGTCAGAGAAACTGACCCAAATGAGGTACATGACTCCTCCAATCCTGAAGACATTATCCAAACGTTGTGCTTCTTTCTTAGTGGTAAGGGGTATAAATTGTAGCAACTCAGTCTTCATTATTGAAAGTATTTCTTGAAAATCCCAGACTACAGATCAGTTTTACTGTTTTACATTTTGCCTCAGGCTCCAATATGGCTCAGCACATTTAAATGATAGTATCTTCATTTAAAATTTTGATTTTTTTCATTAACAACTTTATTTCAAATTCACAGAAATAAAAGAACAGATAAAGGCAGCTCAATAAGTTATGGAAATATTACTCTTAAAATGTTTTTTTCCAGGTACTTTTATCTCATCTAATTCCAACAACTCAGTTGTTCCTCTAGTGTTCAGAAAGATACACAGATGAACACTGATTAGTTAAATGGCATAGTCGAGGTATCCTCATTAATGAAAAAAATGAAGAGAAAAAAAATTATATTCATATCTCACAAACCAAACCCCCATTTTCTTTTTTTTAACTTTAGAATTAATATAGTATCAACCTTGCTTTTGTTACAAAACATTGCAATGCTGTTGCTAACTACAGTCCATAAATTACATTAGTTAAATTTTCCCATGTATCACCACATTCTCAACACCCTGTAGTAGAACATTCCTGTATTTATATTATTAAATCTAAATAAATATAAATATAAAATTAAAATTTTGTTTTTTTTCAACGTGGATTTGTGCATTAATGTTGTTTTTTAAATTATTGCATGAAAATACCATTTATCCTCATTCCAGTTGAACAGGATGGCAGGGTAAGACACACCAGGATGCCTAACCAACACAGAATCTTTGAACAACTAGCAAAAATTGGCAAAACTCTCTTCCCCAGAAGTCCATAAAACAGTTAAAGGTTTTAAAGTAACTGGGAAAGTCAAGAATCAAGAAAACATAGTTTTAAAAAATGGTAGGAGAAGCTTATGTTGCCTTTGTTGGCCCCTCCCTCAAACACTCCCCAATGTGGTGTGCAGCCAGCTTGTGCTCCTATTGTGGGTCCCTGGCCCTTTTAGGAAAGGAGCAGAATAAACCTTCTGTGCATGCTGTGTTGGTTTTATGTTCATACCAATCTATTAGGTGGCATTCTGAAAGACAGCACCAGGAAACATGTTTCTGACTCACCCTCTCAGAACTTTCCCTGAAGGTAGAAACAACTTGAAGACAGCTAAAGCAGCATAAGAAACAATTAGTTCAAAGCCTAGGGCAAATGATTATCTGCTTTAGGTCATACAATAGAGCACCCAGAAGAGGAGAAAGTCTATTTCACAGTGAGTAAAGGGGGCAATAGAGCTCCTGTAAACTGGGGACCTCCTAAGACCATGAGCAAGAACAAGATCAGGAAAAGACACAGCCTCAGTAAAGAGGATCTTAGACTTCACATTCACCTTGGCATGATTTTATTGATAAGAAATGTAAACTTTGAAAAAAAGCACCAGCCAATACAGAGCAAATTTGCAAAGACTGTGAATGCTGTGTTTTGCATCGGTTTGTTTCTTTTTGCTTCCTCCTGGCACTCAAGGGAATCTCTTCCATATCACTAGCTTAATATTTTCTTAAGGCACACGGGGCTAAACACCAAGTTAACATTTAAAATATTGAAAGGTAGAGTGTGCAAAAAAGATTAGAAGACAAACAGAGATACAGGAAGTGATGGACCATCCAAAGAACAAGATAAAATTTCAGAAAACATCAATGAAAAAAAAACAGATTTTGGACACTACAGACAAATAATTAAAAAATAATAATCCTCAATCTGCATAAGGTGTAAAGGAAAGGACAGAAAAAGAACTAAAGAATATATATTTTTAAATGAATGACAATATGAGAACCTCAGTAAAGAGATAGAAAAATTAAAAAGAACTAAACAGAAATATTGGGTTTAAAGACCAAGACCATAGTATTAGCTATATAAATCCCTGAGAAAGGTTTCAAGAATAGATTGGAGACAGCAAAAGAAAGAACAGTTAACTTGAAGACAAGGCAATTGAAATTATTTAGGATGAGGAGCAGAAAGAAAAAAGAATGAAAAAAAGTGAACAGAGACTAAGAGACCTGTGGGACACCATCAAGTATATCAGTATATGAATTATTGGAGTCCCAGAAAGAGAGAAAGAGGAAGAATGGATATTCAAAGAAATAATGTCAGAAAACTTCCAAAATTTAATGGAAGGCATGATAATGCATATTCAAGACCAATGAATCCCCAATGGGATAAACTCAAAGAAAAACTACCCCTAGACACATAGTAGTCAAACTGTTCAATGCCAAGGGCAAGCAGAGGGTTTTGTAACTTGAAAGAGAACAGCAATATGTTACCTACAAGGAAGTCACAAGAAGATTACGGCTTGATTTTCCATCAGAAACCATAGAGGCAAGAAGGCAGTGGGACAAATCATTTTAAATGCTGAAAGAATATAATTGCCAACTTAGAATTTTATATCTGGTAAGGCTATCTTTCAAAAATGAGGGAGATATTAAGCCATTCCCAGATTTTTTAAAAAGTTGAGGGAGTTCATCACCACTAGACCTGCCGTACAAGTAATGCTGAAGGCAGTTCTTCAGACTGAAAGGAAAGGACTTTAGACAGTAGATCAATGCAGCAGAAAGTAATAAAGACCTCTGGAAAAGGTAATCATATTGGTAATTATAAATGTCAGTATTTGTATAGAACTATTTGTATATAAGTACACTTTTCTACTTCTTACAGGTTCTAAAGTGCATAAAAATAAGGATAAATCCATGGTTTTGGACAAACAATGTACAAGGACATAATTTGCAACATGTACAACAAAAAGGTGGGGAGAAGAAGGGTATAGAAATAGTGTTTGTGTATCCTATTTATGTTAAGTTGGTATCAAATCAAACATGATTGTTACAAATTTAAGATGTTAAATTTGAGCCACATGATAACCACAAAGAAAATATAGGAAAAATATATACAGAAGAAAATAAGAACAGACTCAAAATGGTACACTACAGAAATCAAATAAATATCAAAATAAGCATTAATGGAAGATTTGAAAGAAAAAATGTACAAGACCTAAAAAAGACAAAATAATAGAAGAAAATGCTGAATTATAAATAGTTGCTTCAATTGTAAAGGGATTAAACTCTCCAGTCAAAAGACCAAAATTGGCAAAATGGATAGAAAAGCATGGCCCAAATATATGCTGTTTATAAGAGACTTACCTTAAATTCAAAGACACAAGTAGTTTGAAAATAAAAGAATGGAAAAATTATAATAGAAAGAAAGGTGGGGTACTTATACTAATCATATATAAAATAGACTTCAAGTCAAATATTGTTAGGTGGGACAAAGAAGGTCACTATATATAGATAAAGGGATCAATTCAGCCAGAAGTCATGACAATTATAAATAAATGCACCTAGTTGCAAAGACCCAAAATATATGAAGCAAGTATTGACAGATTTGAAGTGAGATAGGTGGTTGCACATTAATAGGAGACTTCAGTAACTCACGTTCAATAATGGATAGACCATATAGACAGAAGATCAATAAAGAAATAGCGACTTGAATGATACTATAAACCAACTAGAGCTAACAGACATATATAGAACTCCTTACCCAAAAGCAGCAGAATACACTGTCTCTAGTGCACATGGATCATTCTTCAAGACAGTCCATACATAATATCACAAAACCCATGTCAATAAACAAGAATATTGAAATCATCAATGTATCTTCTCCAAACATAATAGAAAGAAATTAGAAATCAACACCAGGAGAATTGAAAATCCATAAATATGTGAAAAAAAATTTTTTTTTAAAAAGCACTTTTAACCAACCAATAGGTCAAAAAAGAAATCACAAGGGAAATTAAGAAATATCTTGGGGCAAAGGAAAACAAAAAATAGCATGCAAAATTTTATGGAGTTATAACAGGGAAAGATATAGCTCTAAATGTCTACATTTCAAAAGAAGAAAGATCTCAAATCAGAGACCCAACCTCACAACCCCAGAGTAACTGCAAAAAGAAGAGGAAACTAAACCCAAAGCAAACAGAAGGAAGCATATAGCAAAGATTAGGCCAGAATTAAATTAAATAGATTTTTTAAAAAAAATAGAAAATCAACAAAATAAAAAATGGATCTTTGAAAAGACCAACAAAGTCAATAAACCTTTAGCTGGACTGACAAAGGAAAAAAGAGAGAGTATAGAAACAGCTAAAATCAGAATTGAAACCACATATTTTCCTAGAATATTATAAGAACAAGTATATGCCAGAATATTCTTAGAAACACACAACAACCTAGAGTGACTCAAGATGGAACAGAGAAGTCAACAGACCAATATCAAAGAGATTGAATCAGTAACCAAAAGCTTCCCAACAATAAAAGCCAGGGACCATATGGATTCACCGGTGTAGTTTACCAAACATTCCAAGAAAAATTGACAACAATCCTGCTCAAACTCCTCTAAGAAATTGAGGATGCGGGCACACTTTCTAACTCATTCTATGAGGACAGTATCATACTAATACAAAGTAAGATAAACATACTACAAGAAAATAAAATTGCAGGATAATCTCTCTTATGAATATAGATGCAAAAATCCTCAACAAAATACCAGCAAACTGAATCCAACAGAACATTAAAAGAATTATACACCATGATCAAGTGGTTATTTATCCCAGGTATGCAGGGGTGGTGCAACATGAGAAAATCAATTAAAATAATACATCACATTAGTAAAAAAATTTAAATTAAAGTAAATTTAAAAATGCATGATCATCTGAAATAATGCAGAAAATTTATTTTAAAAAATCCAGAATGCCTTCTTGATACAAACACTAAGAAAACTAAGAATAGAAGGAAACTTTTTCAACACGATAAAGGGCGTATATGAAAATGCTCATATCTACTCAGTATGGAAAGATAGCCTTTTAAACAAATGGTTCTGGGAAAAATGGATATCTCTATGCAAAAGTATGAAGGTAGAGCCCAACTTTATGCCATATACAAAATTAACTCAAAAATGGAACAAACTCCTAAATAGAAAAACCAAAACTATAAAACTCCTAGAAGAAAACGTAAAGAAGAATTTCAGGACCTTGTGTTAGGCAACAGTTTCTTAGACTTTATACTAAAAGAATGAGCAAAAAAAGAAGAAAAATAGACAAATGGCACCTCATAAAAATTAAAAACTTTTGTGCAACAAAAGATTTCATCATGAAAGTAAAAAGACAACAAACAGAATAAGAGAAAACATTTTGAAATCACATAGCTGACAAAACTTTAATATCCAGAATATATAAAGAAATACTACAACTCCAAAACAAAATTATACATAACCCAATTTTAAAACTGAGTAAAAGACTTGAATAGATAGGCACCCAGCAAAGATATACAAATGACCAATAATCACATGGAAAGGTGCTCAACATTATTAGACATCAGAGAAAAATACAAAACAAAACCACAGGATACCATTTTACACCCTCTAGAATGGCTACTGTTCAAACAAAGGAAAATAACATGTTGGAGAAGATGTGAAAAAATAGTGTGGTAGTTTGAAAATGTATGCACCCCAAAAAAATCATGTTCTTAAAGTTAATCCATTCATGTGGGTGTCCTCTTATTGTAAGTAGGACGTTTTGATTAGGTCACTTCAATTATGGCATGGCTCAAGTTAGGTCTTAGTCCTTTTACAGGAGTCCTTTATAAATGGGATGAATTTGGACACACAGAGAGAGAAAGCTATGAAAGCAGGAAGCTGAATGTAATAAAACCTGGAAGAGAAGGGAGAGACCAGCAGACACTGCCATGTGCCTTGCCATGTAACAGAAGTGTCTAGGATCACTGGCAGCTGTTCTTTGGGAAGAAAGCATCACTTTGGTGATGCCTTGACTTGTACATTTTTCTCAGTCTCAAAACTGTCAGCTTGTAAGCTAATAAGTTCCTACTGCTAAAAGTCAATCCATTTTATGTTATCTGCTTTGAGCAGCTTAGCAAACTAAAACAAATAGGAACACTTTCATTGTTGGTGGGAAGATAAAATGATGCAGTTACTGTGGAAAAACATTTGGCAGTTTTTCAGAAAGATGAGTATGGGATTACCATATGACCAGCATTCCCACTTATATATATCCAAATGAATTGGAAACAGGCACTCAAACAAATATTTGCACACCAATATTCATAGTGGCTTTATTCACGACTGCCAAAAGATGGAAGTAACACAAGAGTCAATTAAGAGATGAATGGCTAGACAAAATTTGGTATATACCTACAATGGAATATTACTCAGCCATATAAAAATAATGAAGTTCTGATGCATGTGACAATTTGTATGAAACTTGCAGGCATCAAGTTGAGTGAAATAGTCCAAACCCAAGAGAATAAATATTCTATGATCTCACTGATATGAAATAATTAACATAAGCAAATTCATAGTCAGAAACTAGACTGTAGGTTACTAGGGGAGGAGGGGCTAGGGAAGTGGAGCTAATGAGTACTGCAGAGTTTCTGTTGGGGGTGATGCACAAGTTTTAGTAACGGACCATTGGATGTTAGCAACAACATTGTGAGTGTAACTAATATCGCTTACTTATATAATTGAAAGTAGTTTAAAGGGGAAAGTTTAGATTGCTTGTGTGTATGTGTGTGTATATATATACATAAAACTAGAATAAAACTTTTTTAAAAGTTACAGCACAAACAGTGAAGCCTAAGTTAAACTATGGACTATAGTTAATAAAATAAGTATAATGATATTGTTTTATAAATTATAACAGAGATACCACACTAATGCAAAAGGTTAACATGAAGAAAACTGTGCAGGAAAGGACATATGGGAACTCTGTATATTCTTCTTGCATTTTCTATAAATCAACTTCCTTAATTAAAAATAAAATAAAATATTTATCTTGATTACCGAACTTTTTGGTACTCCCTTAAAATTTTTCCCTTGATGACCACCTCATTCCCCTTACCCTTGTGATTGTCCTCTTTCAGCATCCATCCTCAGGAATATTAAACCCCCATGTTTGCTATTATATTTAGTGGAGATGGATATAACAAGCACTTCAGGGCAAGTAAAATTCTGGTTAGGGCTATGTGAAATTTTAGATAGCAGGACCAGGAATGGCCTCACAGAGAAGGTGATTTTTGAGAAAAGACATGAAAGAACCAAGATAACACTAGATTTTTTGTTTATACAAATCAGTTTGGAGCTACTCATTGATGTGGGTTTAGGTACCTGGTGCCAAATTTCTTCCAGAATTACGCATTTTGATTATCATCTAGGCATGTAGCATGTGGAAATATGCTTTCACTCTGCCTCAGTATCTCAGTAACTAGGGCCTCTGCCCCGTGAGTCGGCCTATGAACTCTGGTGTTCTGGTATCCCCATGAAATCAGATACCCAATTTAATATACAACTTCCCACAGGCATCTCTGGCCAATATACACCCCACACGCCCAACCAGATCTCTAACTAGTCAATATCCAAAGTGCCTTGAGGTTCAGTTACAAAGTCAAATATCAAAGAGCTTATACATCCAAACTAACTGCCAGATTTTGTAATTTTATATATAAAGAAATCTGGAGAGTACTTGTGAGAATATATTCTCAGAGAGCTAGAAGAAATAGGAAAGAACATAATTTTTGACTGAGCTGGGTTTATCAATACAAACATGCATTGAATTTATCAGTACAACATGTATTGAATCCAATATGCTTGTTCAAGCAGTTGGGAGTGGTTCTAATGTTTCCCTCACTATTTTAAATAAAACCTGCATTCAATAGTGATCTGCCTTATAAAAAGTTGAGATGTCAAACATTGATTGGAATAGTGTGAGTATAGACTCCACTTAGGGAATTCTACCCTTTGGATTGTATTTATCACATGTAATCTACCCACCAACCACTAATGTTTCCTTTTAAAAAGGCTCTGAAGATTGTCTTTCAAGACACTGAGAAAGAGATTTTGAGAGACATACTATATATTTTGTTATGTATATTTATATTGATGTTGATATTTTCTGCACAGACTTGAAAAGAATTACTATAGTCTGAAGAATGTCCTTGGTCCCCAATTTATTCAATTTACTTCTTAAAACTAAGTACAGCTACCACATACCAGACTTATCCAAGTTTACAATTCAATGTGGAAAAATCAATGTGCACAATTAACTCTCTGGCTTTAAAGATTGGGAAAATTTCTCTGAATAATATTTTATGTATCAATATTTTCACTATAAAACAAAAGGCTTAATTTATTTTTATTTTGTGAAAAATTATAAATCAAAGGGATTCCCTATTGAATGAATATGTCTATTTTTCCAAGATCTTAGAAATAATTGATAATTGGCCAAATAATGCCTTCAATACTAAGAAATTGATATGTTTTACTAGGCAGTCATATAAACACTAAAATAATTTCCAAATGAACTTGTTGGAGCACAAAAACCAGTAAGACATTCAAGTAGAAAAACCAACAAACAGTTTTTGGATAGATATGTTTCTCAAGTCTGTATCCACCTAAAACTTTTAACTTCTGCTATAGTTGCTTTTGGAATGCTCAGTTAAAAAATCAATCTTATCACTACACCTTATCACTACAAAAGCTGAGGCCAGGCTCTTGTGCTACAAGTGGGTCACGTAGGTCTAAAGTCTTCATCACCTACAAGGCTCTTCCCATAGTTCTGAATTATTGGTCTTTCAACCTTACATTGATTTTTACCTTTTCACTTTCTCTAGTGCATCACCACATTTCTCTTATTGTGTATTTGCAATAATAATTTTTAGATCTTCATTTTTCTAATTCTTCACCTATAACAATTCCCCAGGATGCAATTATTTCATTTTCTTTGGACTATTAAAGTAGAATACTACATACTATGTTGTCCTCAGTCTTTTCCTAACTATACATAATTATCTTCTCCAAAAATAACATCCTTCCAATGTACTGATGGTTATACTGCATTGCTAGGCAATTAAGTTCAAACTCCTCTGTTGTGTTTTAAAAAAAAACCGTCAACTTTTTCTCTTTATTCTTTAATATGGCCTCTTGCTTTGGTCAAGAAAATGTGCCTGCCATCTCTTACAATACTTGAGTTTCTGAGTGTTCACTTTCTTGCTCTTTCTTCTTTCAATTAAAGACTGTTTTTCTTTCTCTTGAATCTACTTGTACCCTTTTCCTCTTTCCTGCTCCATGTCTATTCAGTCCATCCCCAAGTCAGTGATTAGTACAGTTTTCATTGAGGCTCATGACATACTACATGGAAGGATTTTTTATATATATGTTCTTTTCTATATGAGTATATTCTGTTTCCTACATGAGATTGTCACTTTCCAAAAAATACATCTATCTAATTTCTTACACTCTCATAACATTTAAAATATAAGAACCAAACTGTGCTATACTACCTATATGTCATCATTTCTAGTATTTAGCATATATCCATGGATCCTTGAGAGTTAATGGATAGGATTCAGGAAATAAATGATCTCCCAACATTGTATACTTAACCAAAAAAAAAAAAAAAAAAAAAAAAAAAAATCTGCTCTACTCTAACATCAATAACTTAAATGAAGAAACTGAAACCCAGGGTCAAAAAAACTAACTTGCATGAAGGAAATAGACTTAGGAATTTTGAGTCCTTATTCTGTTCAACTGCTGAACTCAATTTCATATACTCATGAGGATATAAAATTCCATGAAAGGTCTTCAAAATCCATTAATCTGCCTGCAGCCAGAATTTGTCATAAAGTTCCCAACAGATTAAACCCATGACACTGTTAAAGATCTCCTGGGAAAGGAATTTCATAATTTCCTTCAGTTTACTCTCATGAAAACCTAAAACCAGCCTCTTACATCAATAATTTACATTTTATTGCTTCTCTTTCTTATATCCTGAAACACATACACACATACATACCCCACAACCTTTTATTTATATTCTAATTCTGTTTAAGACAGAATGGAGTAAAATTATAATTTATCATACTTATACACTTTCCCAAATATTCTTTCATCTTGGGCCTTGTTTGAATATGAAAATAAAAGCAGTACCAAAATAATTATTTGATAACTAATTGATAAACTCATCGTCATTCACAAACTCTTCAGCCAAATAAACAATTATTTGTGCTCTTAGCACGTCATGTTTATTTTCTCTTTGAGGAGGAAGCTGGGTTTGAGAATGGAAAGTCCTGCTCTGCACTGTGCTCATGGAAGACTGGCAATAGGTAGTAGGAAAGTTTCTAGGTGAGCCACAGCGTCTAAGAAACTAAGCTAGCTCAGTATTATAGAGGGCCTCTCATGGAATGAATGGGGATAGAATATGATTTTTCTTTCTTTTAAGTTCAATGCCCCTCCAAGTGCACAGGAAGTCCTACCCCTTTCTCACATTCCCTCAGGGAATTTACTCTCACTCTGAAGCAAAGTGTAGTATTTTTAGTGATTTGCACTTCCTAGATTCAAGTGCAACTACTTCCAGTCATTCCCGTTTCCATCTCCAGCTGTCTCATGACAATGGGAAACAATAGGAAAGATTGAGCATGATGGATAGGAAATCAGAACTAAATCTCCTACAGCATGATTCCTCAAAATAATATTTTACGACATAGATAGATATTTCCAGCTCCATTTATGGCTAAATGTTTCAAACCATTTTGTTTGTTTGTTGTTGTTGTTTTCCAGCCTGAATTATTATTGATGTTGTTTTGGGGGAACAAGAACCATAAACTGATCAAACAAGTGTGATTCTCAAAGCACAGGGGCAAAGTAAAAGAATAGACAATTTAGCAATTGGAGTAAAAAAGGCTTGCAGAGTCATATCAAACAAATCCTAGCTACTGCTAGGAAACAATCCAAGTGACTATTTGAGAATTACAGAGTTCAAAAGGGGAATTCAAGCTTGACCTGTAGCAACTTTGGGAAAGGATGTAGTATAAGTTGACAGCATCATTGTCAGAGAGGATTGCTTGAATATGGATATGAGAACAAGTTGAAGAAGAGGCTGGCATGCATAGATGGCTGAAAATAAAATCACGTTCCCCTTCAGCAGGTTTCACAGGCAAGGAAAAAAGATGTGTGAGTGAAAATAAAGCATGTCTGTTCCTTTCCAAAGAAAGACTCCTCTTTGAGACCTCTGCCTTCTTCCTACCTTCTTCCTGCCTGAGGTCCCGACTTGCCCAAGAGATTGTTCAAGGTCTGCATTGTTGCATTTGGGAAGATTGTCTATAATCTGAAAGCACCATGATTGAGTGCTGCCCAAGTGCTGAAGAGTGGGTACTCAAATGTTGCTGCTATTTTCCCAGGGTTCTTCCTCTGTAGGGAGTACAAAAATAGTCATTTTCCTTTTTTCAGTGACACTATGGTAGAGTGAAGTGGTTGACTAGGCACTGATAACATAAGAACTACACTTCCTTTGGCCAACTGCTATTTGCATCATTTCAATGTGCCTTTTGAATAGGGCTTGGTCTAAGAAAGGGAAATCGAGGAGTCTCAGTACGAAGAAGCAGTCTTTGTTTTGGTCTCCCTTTTTAGTGCCTTGCTGTACATGAGGTGAGAAGTCTTTTCCTAAAAGAAAGTCAAGAGGCATTATTGTTTCTTCCTCAAGCATCAGCACCCTACCAGATTGCATAGAAAATTGGTAGCAAAAGGAGAAGCATGAAAGGGCAAGAACAATACTCTCTAACATGTTGGCAAAGACATAAATGCACCAAAACAAGACGGCAATATTTTCCTTGGGGTTTAAAATATAAGGATTTCTTTATAAAGCATGGCTTGTTCTCGAAATACTTCAGAATATACTTTGCAGTCTTTACCGTTCCAGAGGCATCATTTCTTGAAATGTAAAATCCCAGGCTTTCTCTTTGAATTTTAATAGCCTAGGTAGCATGTAGTGGGACAAATAAAACCTTAAAATTTAAGACTACAGTCTCTAATGATATTGGCTATTTTAAATTCTGAGGAAAGAAAATGATTTAATTTTTCATTTTTAGTTTGTAAACAGAATTAAACTTTTCACACCCAGGAAAGCTCACATGCTAACATAACAAAATAAAGCAAAGTTTATTCTTTCTTTTGCTTTATTTGTTGTCTATGTATTGAAGGTGAATTGAAGTATTAGTGTGTATTAAAACTTTCATATTCAAATGTAACTTTATGTTTGACATTTAAAGTTTCTAAATGGGTTTTTGGTTTCTTGCCTTTAAAAGTAAATGATGGGCAGAAAAAAAGAAATGATTTTTTTAATTGAATAAATTAAAGGAAGATTTAAAGCTTCAAACATGAAACAATAGTCCAAAAATTAAAATGAGGAAAGGTGAAAAAGAGTGATTTAAGATGATAGGACAGATGGTAGAAAGAAGAAAAGATGTTTTCACAAATATATTATGCAAAACACATACTTATAATAATAAGACATAGTAATTATAAGAAAAGGATGAACAGAATAGATTTTGCAATATAAAGCTAATCATTTGAGAAGCTTTTGAGTAATCATACAAGTAAAGAAGAATAAGAAGGGTCCTTTCATATCTTAAAGAATGTAAACATGATAATATGTGAAAGATGCCTCTGTCATATTGCTTTTTTATATAATGGACTGGGGATGAATAAACATTATAAAAACAAATCCTGAATTAAAGCTCAATAAGGCCAAAATCATTCATTTAATTCTAAATAGCTATTTTCTACTAAATTGGTGTGCTGAAAAATATTTTTCAAACCACAAGTGTATTTTTTTCCCACATCAAACAAGTGAAGTACTTTAAAGAAAAAAGAGAGATGTGCTTTAGTTTGCAGAAACACTAAAGTTTCACCTGTAGGGAAAGATTCATAAAGGATGTAGGGAGAAGGACAGATGGTGGAGAATCCCATCAGACATCTCAGTTTTAATTGAAATTGCTGTGCCATTTGAAGTTTTAATTTAATAAGATAGTTATTATACGCAGAGAGTTACTGATTAGAAAATGATTTACTACCTAACTAACTCAAAAAGACATAAGCCATAAATTTACAATAGTTTCTTAATGCATAGGTATGATAGGAATTTCTGTGTGTTTTATATTAACATTTACTAATATAATCCATAGGAAGTGATTTTAATAGGAAGTGATTTAAATAGCCTTTTCAACATGAACATCAATGTAGCCATTCAAACAAAAATCAATGACAGCCATGTTCAACATTTTTAAATTACTGTTTTTGAATTTAAAGAAAAAGAAAAATTTAGGTATTCTCCTGTCATGACTAATTAAATATTTTTAAAGTTATGATTATGGCTTTCTATAATAATTATATTTTCTTCTTTTTCTTTATTTCTAAGAGGCATGAAATGTGAGAATCTCTATTTTGGAAAAAAAAATCAAAAGTCTTTTTTTTTGGTCAAAATCATCAATTTTAATGTATATCTCTTGAATGATAACTGTGTGCCTGAAACCAGAATAGCGCCTAGTGATACAAGAGGCACAATAGATGTCCAGCACGTAGTTCCCAGTTTAAGGAGCCAAGAATTTATGTGGGATTATAAAGCTATTTAGATGAAGAGCTTTTAAGGTTTAAATTGCTTGAAAATTTGTAAAAATAGAACTTCAAAAATTAAAGCAGTATCATAGAAGACCCCATCAAAATCTGCAAATATTACTTCTACGGCTTCTATTTTGTTTTCGGTGGCTGCATTCTGAACATGATAAAGAGCATCTCCTAGATGGTGCGGTTTCTCACCTCCAGGCAGGGTCCTGGCAGTGGCTGGCCCCAGAAACCTGATGCCATCCGAACCACCACTCCTGCCTCCTGACCGGCAAGCCTGTACCCACCCAACCCCCAGTTCTTCAAATTCTAATGGAGACGGAACAAAAATGATGGTCACAATTTCTTTGAAATTCTACAAGGAACTTCAGGCACACGGTGCTGAGGAGTTTTTAAAGAGAGTATACCGGAGTTTCTTGATAAATTCAGAATCAGGATATGTTTCTTTGCTATACAACTTTGAAAATCTCTCTGCATGTAAGAATTCAATTGTGCATCAGGCTGGTATACTGAAATGAAATTCTCCCCATTCCAAGAAGAGGGCAAGGAAGGAGATAGCATGCGATATAGGCATGCTGAGTCCAAAGAGGACAGGGTCTCAGTGGTGTACAGCACAGTATTTAGAGATGACCACGATGTGGTCATTGGAAAGGTGTCAATGCAGGAGTTCAAAGGACACAGAGCCAGACACACAGCCCACAGTTTCTCTTTATCCACTTGGAACCATGTCAGGAGCTGAAAGACACAGATGCCGCCATGGGTGACAACACTGGCTATGTTATCATAGTGTTGTTCCCTCGCCACCCCAATGCCAGTGCCCAAGACACCACCATCACCCTAACCCGCTTGTACAGGACTGTACAACTACATCAAGTTCTGTGAAGCCTATAGTCACATACCTAGGCGGGCAAAATCACCTGACTTTCTTAAGATGCTAAACTGTGCACACCTGGATGCTGAGAAAAAAGAAATGAAAACAATTCCAGGAAGACGTTTTCAGCCTGCCAACTCTTAGGCACCAAAGGACGAAGTGACTGGCAACTGAAAACTGGAACACTTGCTACTAGACAATGCAATTTAATGTTGCATCTCTCTAGGTTCTTAAGAGATTCTCCCTTTTGGTTCCATTTTGTACATGTTTGGAAAATAATCTGTAGAAAACTCCTGAAGCCCTCCAGGCAGGAGGTAAAGGCAAAGTCATCTGGAGAGAACGGCATGCAGAATCAGGCTTCAGATTTTGTGCTAAAATGTGTATTCCAGAGTGACAGAGGGCTCTTTGGGGATAGAAATCACCAGAAGAAAAGGGTAAGAAATGAAAAAGACCTCTGGGGAGATAATGGTCCATTATATTAGCCATCCCAGCTTCTCTTGGAGCACTTATTGATGGTTAAGGAAGCTTCACATATGCTTCACTTCATGTATATCAGATATGAACATGAAGGAAGTAAAATTTCTGTCATCACTGTCACTGTGTTATTTATGTCCATGTGGACAATGACTGAAACATTGGCCTTTAGGATCAACTTGATTCAATCTCAGGGAGCAATATTGAAACTGATCCGCTGAGAAACATATTCCTATATAAATTGTTTTTGCTGTATTCATTTCCACTCTAGCTGCCATGACTTAATAGCTGTAACAGACTCATGATATCATGTTGTTTCCAGGAATTGCTTCACTTGACGGTCTGCAGCATACAACCAAAATATTGAGTGTGTGAGAGTCATGCCTGAGCTATAAAAAGTAGAAGGGAATTAGCATCAACACCAATATCTTGGCTGAGTGTCTAAATGTTGTCCTTTGACAGTGGCAGCCTATTAAACAATTTTTAAATAACACATTTTCCCACCACAAGGGAAACATTCATTTGTAAGGACTTTACAACCTAGGATTTAAGGCTTTAAAAGAAAATATGCTGTCTGAATCATGGATTATCTAGAGGCATTGGAAAGACCTGCCACTACAATTGGCTTGAGGTTGGAAGATTTGAAACTGCTTGTAAGTAAACATGGTGTCTAAGAACAAATGAGTCATAGATAAAACGCCAAACCATCTCATTCTGAAGAAAGTAAGAAATGTCAAAGAGCAAAGATTACATAAGAAAATATGAGTAAAGAGAAAGGAAAGATTATTTTATTCCGTTAACCTTTGCTAATGTTAAATATAATCTTAGACATTTTAATTATACTTTATTTGATAGTAATATCAAGTGTTTTTCTAGCCAAGTAAGTCTACCATGGCTTTTCCATTCAGCTGTTGAATACATTTGATGAAGGTAGTAAATTAATAAAGGTTCGCCTATAGCTACAGTGCTTCCAGTAACACTACACAATATGATATAAAACAGGGTTTGTCAACAGTAGCACTATTGTCATTTTAGACTGGATAATTTTGGGATGTAGGGGCTGTACTGTGCATTATAGGAGTTTTAGCAACATCCCTGGCCTCTACCTACTAGATGCCAGTAGTGACAACCCAGAATGTCTCTAAACATTGTCACATATCTCCTAGGGGTAAATTCACACTTGGTTAGGAACCACAAATTGAAATCAAGAAGTTACACAGTAAAAATTCCCCATGTATCTCTATACAATGTGTACACTTATCCAATTTTACCTTCTGCATAAATTATGTAAGACTTTATAGCTTAATGCAATTCATTTCTATAGTACTAGGTACAATTCAGTATCTCAAATGGATACCAGATAACAAAAAGAATGTCTTGTGTGGATCATGCCGTTAAGCAGAGAATTTCTCTGATCTAATCAAGCAGAACTAGTGCTAAAAAGCAAATTTTTGTATGGGCTTAGAAGGCTTTCAAATTATAAAATCTAGAGACCTGGAGTAAGAAATATAGAAAGGGGAATTCAGGGTCTGAACAGAGTGGGAAAGGAGAAAGAAGCTATGACAGCAACTGAAAATTAAAATGAGTGAAAACTCGAGTGAGGAGAGAATGTTAAAACTGTTAAGTCAACAGATTGGAACATAGTCAGAGGGGAATGTTGGAAACTTCTTCCTGCAGATGTAAAGGTGAAATATCAGATTCAATATAACCTAGAAATATTGTCCAAGCCACAGATACATATTATCTGAAGATACTAGATTACTGAAATAGCAAAAAGCAACCAGAAAGAGTTCCTGCAAGAGAATATGATACTTCAAAACATGACACAAGAGGCAATCTTCTTGGAAGTCTCCGGGACATAAGAATCTTAGCCCTTCCAAGCAACCTCTCCATAGATCAAGAAACCTTGGTGCCATTTCAGTATAAGAATAATTTGCTAATTGAAAACTTTTCCCAAGTGCCAACTGGCAACACAACTGGAAAAAGCCCTTGAATAAAAGGGGGAAACGGTAAAGACAAATGAGTTCAAGTGGCTAAGAGACTTCAAAGAGAGTCGGGAGGTCATCCCAGAGGTAACTCTTACACACACCTCAGTAGGAGCTCATAGAACATCTAAGTGCCTATCACCCCACTCAGTGGGGTTCCTGAGAGCTCCAGAGACACCCTGGTCTTATATAAGGGGGGATAGCCCCAGAGACTGATGCCTTATCAGTGGGTTCTATTTTGGAATCTGTGCTCCTGAGAGTGACAGAATTAGACTCAAATAAGTCCTCCCTGCACATGGTTCACCAGTCCCTTCTATTCAAACCTACATGTGATGCTGGAGTTTCTTAGGTATACTTCCAGAGACTGGAGCCTCCCACCTACCTATGTGCCAGGTGTGCATGAAATCTAGGTGGAGCTGCAACTCCTACCCTACAGCTCAATGGACTCATCCAAGTCACCTGGTGAGGAGACAACGATGGGAAATGGCCATCCCAGGGAATGGAGAGGGCCTGCATCTGCAGGCAGGATCATCCCACCCACCATATCCATGGGATATAAGCCCTCTCTCACTTGGAGTTGGAGTGGACATCACCATCCCAGTCGCCTCTGGATTGGGGGAAGAACTATGGACTAGAGTGGACTTGATGGTATTCTCTTGCTCACATATGGTGATTCTTGCAATGCAAGAAATTATAACAATGAGGTGGAGCCAGTGGCCACTTGACAGTTTTTGGGTAGGGAGGGGATGAGCAGTTGAAATACAGGGGCTTCTTTGGGAGTTGGAGGTTGTCCTGAGTACTGTTGTGGCAATGGATGTAGGCCATTTTAAATCAGTACACACCACTCAGAACTGAGTGGGAGAGAGTGTGGTCTACAGTGTGAACTGTGGTCTATGGTTGGTGGCAAGGCTCCAGGATGTGTAAGTTCATTGAGGTTGGTGGGCCACACTGTGGGAGATGTTTGTGTGGGATGTGGTGGGAGGTGTGGGAGGTGGGCAACATGGGAATCCCAGTGGGTTCCGTGTAATATTTTAGGTAATCTAAGCACCTCTTAAAATATATGTGTATATATATATATATAAATAACATTTTTGTAAGCAAATACACATATATGCATATATATTTATATATCATTTTACAAATGTTTGTATGTAGTGTGAGAATTTTTATTTTTACCCATAATAAAAAAAAAAAATTGACAATAATAAAAATAAAAAAATAATGACTTAAGACATCTCAAAAAAAAAAGAATAATTTGCATAGTATTTTGAGAAAAAAAATTAGGCAGAGGATAAATAAATTGTATGTAAGATTTGTTCATTAGTCTGTCCATTATTCTTCCTCTCTCGAAGTCAATGGTATTAGGAACACACACAACACATAGGGGGATGGTATCCAAGGGGAGTTATATCCAGAGATAGAGGCAAACTGGCTTTCAGACTTCAAAAGTGATGGGGCTGTGGTAGACTGTTTGTAGCAGAGACTGCTAATTCAGACCAAAGACTCCCTTTAGGCACACTGCACCACTTGGTTGAGATCTAATTGTTAGACATTCTCTACCCTACCCCCCGACCTCCATCCATTAATCTTTGACTTGACTAAAATAAACCAAATGACAGTCAGAAGAGATTTTATTTCTTAGATTCATAGAGGGCTTTTACAAATGAATTTTTGCAGCTGGGTGCCAGATGGATGAATTTAAGAATAAATAAAAGGCCTTTATCTACAGAGTAGATAGAATCTATATTAAGTTTAGTAACAAAACATCAGATAAAAACATTGAAACATTGACATTACTGCTGTAAAAGATAAGGGAAAAGTGGGGACATAACAGACAGTGGTTTACTCTGAAAGGACATCTCATGAATCTACCTATCACAGGTAGAGCTGCCAGGTATATGCAAATGAACACTTCAAGGTTTATTTTGATGTGGTGGTGAAGGAAGGGGAAATTGTGAAGATGCAATTTTCATGAAGACTTCAAATTAGGGTTCCACTTGCTCTCAGAATGGAAGCAGGTCATCTTTCTATCTACATAATGAAGATTGTAGTATATGTTTATTTTTCAAAATATGTTTCATAGAATATTATTCCCAAGAGAAGCCCCATCCAAAGGTGTTCTTCAGCAAATACTCTGGCATACAATAGATTCTCTATATCCTTCTTGGAGATTTAAAATTCACATTAGAAGAGTGCAGATTTTAGAAAGCCTTTTAGTAAAGAAATTTGTTTAATTTATATATCTCAATGTTTTCCAAATTTATTTGACCATGGGAGCCCTTTTCTTTTTCATAGCACATATTTAGGTTCTGAAGAGTTCTCTAAAAATGTAGATCACTGTTAAGTCTAATATCCTATCTATCAGACTATAAATATAAGATTAAAAAGTTTATCAAGAAGCATTCTTATACAACCTTTCAGAGACAGCAAGTATATCTTCCATTCTGGCTACGAATATGTGAAACTTCAAGCTTGAAACTAGATACTGAGAGTGAAATGAGCAAGCTTTGTATTCGCTAGAACAGTACTGAAAAGGGATCAGTTAAATAATAATGTAGCATGTGTCCAAGGAAACCCACACAAAGACTGTGCCTGCATATGCCAGTAATTAAGTGGCCAGAGGGAAAACCCTGATTCTGAGGTCTACAACTCTTCCAGCTTTCTGCTAACTTCCCTGATGTTACCATGCTTTCCAACTACGTGTTGAGTAACAGCAGTTTTAAGGAGAAATGGACAAATTTTGCTTTTGCTAGCTTTTCTTAAGCTAGCTATTATTTAGCTAAAAGTGTATATAGTACATATAAGCATACAATACACCTTAAGTATGTAAAATACTTAGAACTACTTAAATGACACCGTAAATGTAAAGCACTTCAAATAATGCTAATACACAGTAAGATATAATAAATGTTTAATATAGATAATATTGAACACTTACATATTACATGCTTATCCATCCACCAGTATGGTATTATTATTTTCCTCACTTTATATACAAGTAACTTGACTGAGATCACACTATATGTCAGTGGAAATGGAACCCAGTACAATCCAAATGCAAATTTCTTCTTTTCTTTCTTATTCAACCTCCTTCGCCTGATCAAGGTTGGTCCCATCTCTGGGGCTAGCAGATGCTCCTGTCATTTATATCAGGCTATTTGAGGCACAACACAACTCCCATTCGGGTTCTTAAGTGATGAGTCATCATTGTTCCTGTTTCCACTTGTAATAAGAAGGAAAGACAGGGGCCAGGTTATTTTTATGTTCCTTCTAAAGCCTACTCTAGTCCTTTGTAGCAACACTGTTATATACAAATGATCTTGGGAATATGTAGCACCCCCTCACCACCCCCCAAAATAAAGAAAACTATTACATATATTTTCAGCATTTTGAAGTTTATAAACCAATTATATCCATTTAGTCTTTTTTGATCCTAAAAGCTCTGTGGGATAAGTAGGTATTGCATAATAAGGAATTTGGCAGTTCTTTGTCCAGCTCCTGGAAAGGCAGGGAGGGGTAATCTCAAAAAAATTTTTTAAAAAATTAAAAATTTAAAAAGCCACATAAAATTTTCTGAATAATAAGAATTTCTTTTTTATTTATGGTCCCCCACCTCCCCCACAGTTTAGGCTAATAAGATGACTCAGGGTGAGCCAAGCCACAACAGAAATTCTAGCCAAGTGATTAGAGAGTTGAGGCATTGAGCCAGGTGATACCACCCTGGATACTGAGTTCAACCAGGTGAGCATTGATTCAATTGATCATGCCTGCATAATGAAACTCCAATAGGAACTTCTTTTTTTTTTTTAATAGTGGCCATTCTGGTGGGTGTGAAATGATGCTTCATTGTGATTTTTATTTACATTTCCCTAATAGCTAGCGATGCTGAGTACCTTTTCATGTGCTTTTTAGCCACTTGTATTTCCTCTTTGGAGAAATGTCTATTCAAATCTTTTTCCCTTCTTTAAATTGGGTTATCTTTTTATTGTTGAGTTGTAGGATATCTTAGTATATTCTGGATATTAAACCCTTATAGGATATGTGGTTTCCAAATATTTGCTCCCATTGAGTAGGCTGTGTTTTCACTTTCTTGACAAATTGCTGTGATGCACCAGAGTTTTTCATTTTGAGGACATCCCAATTATCTATATATTTTTTCTTTCATTGCTTGTACTTTCAGTGTAAAGTCTAAGAAACAATTGCCTAACACAAGTCTTGAAGATTCTTCTCTACATTTTCTTCCAGTTTTATAGTCTTGGTTCTTATGTTTAGGTCTTTGATTCATTTTGAGTTAATTTTTGTATATGGTTTGAGATAGGGGTTCTCTTTCAGTCTTTTGCATATGGATATCCAGTTCTCTCAGCACCATTTGTTGAAGAGAGTACTCTTTCTCAGTTTTGTGGACATTGCAGCTGGTCAAATATCAACTGGCCATAGATATGAGGGTCTGTTTCCAAACCCTCAACTCAATTCCATTGGTCAGTATATCAATCCTTATGCCAGTACCATGCTGTTTTGACCACTGTAGCCTTATAATATGCTTTAAAGTCAGGAAGTGTAAGTCCTCCAACTCTGTTCTTTTTTAAAGATGGTTTTGGCTATTCAGGGCCCCTTATCATTCCAAATAAATTTGGTCAGAAGGGAGGGTGGCTGTGGAAACACCTGAACTTGTAGCTGGTTTCTGAGTGAGAACAATCTTGTGGAAAACTATACTCTTAACCTGTGAAGCCTGCACTGACTCCAGGTAGTTAGTCTTAGAACTGCATCACAGTAAGGCAAGCATTCACATCATTCTAGAGATGGGGAATAAAGCTAAAGAGATATAGTATACAAATTACATTTGAGAAGTAAAGACATAAACCTAGGCTACTTTGTGTCATGAAATCCAGTGGGGTGTGCCATACAAATAAGTCTATATTTCAACCTTCTAAGAGTTGAGAAAATGTGCTTTGAATGATAAGTCTTCCATTTTCCTTTCCATTTCTTAATAATTTCTATTTCTGAGGAAATTCTAAGGCCGTTGGTCAGAATTTGGTGCCTTATAGGTTGGCCATTTCTGTCATAATTGCTTTATGAAAGAATGAATCTGTTACCAATATAGTAGGATGTTGAGTGTCCTAAATTTGGAAACTGGAGCCATGAACTGAAGACAAAATTTTCTAAGTATTCCACAATCAAAACAAATCCACAATAACTTTCTCCTCCAGAACTACCAATCAGCTCATCAACCTCCATTTCCCCTTTCTCGATTTATATGAGAAGCCCATCACTACATACAGCCTTAAAAGAATGATTTAGCCTATGGGAATGATAACAGACAAAAGTGAGGGGATATGCCAAAAGAGTCACTTCTAATCTTTGGCATGGCAAAAAATGCATGAGTTTTCCATGGATTATGTAGACACTATGAAAGGTAGATGGACTTTAGCCATTTTACCTGAACTCCAATAAAGAGTTGCCAGAGAGGGCAAAAAAAAAAAAAAAAAAAAAAAATTTAAGGAGAAAGACTACAATAGAATAGAAAAAAAAAAAAAAAGAAAGAAAAAAGAATAGATGGCATTTACCAGCATGGAAGGTGTTAAGAGGGGTTGGATGAGATTTAGCTGAGGCTAGATCTCCCACGCCTGGGAATTGTACAGTATGTGTGTATGTGTGTAAGGGTGATGGTGGGGGGTGTTTACTGGGCTCTCTAAACCCAAACATCCTCTTAGGAGGGATCAAATATTTTGGCACAGTCACAGAAAAACACAAATGACATGCCCTCGTCTTAAACTCCTTTCTCCACGACTCTATAAACCAGAAGAAATAGAAACTTATCAGTGGGTGGAAGAAGTCTTGATACTTATAACTAAATTGTGCCCTCCAAAAATATAGCCACACTCCAAGGTGAGTATTTTAGTTTGCTAAGCTGCCCAAAGCAGATGCCCTAAAATGTGGTGGCTGTAACTATGGGAATTATTTAGCTTACACATTTAGAGTTTTGAAGCTCTGGAAATGTTCAAATCAAGGCATCATCAAGAGTATGATTTCTTCCTGAAGACTAGCTGCCAGCGATCCTGTAGTCCTCTGTCATATGGCAAGGCAGGGGGCAGCCATCGGCTGATCTCATCCTTTTCTTCCAAGTTCCACTACTTTCAGTTTCTTGTTTCTGTGGCTTTCTCTCTCTCTCTCTCTTTCTGTCTCTGTCTCTGTCTCTATCTCTATCTCTATCTCTGTATCTCTCTCTCTACCCCATGCATAATGGACTCCAGTAAGAAGATTAAGACCCAACCTTGATCATGCCGTAACTGAAGTAACCTATTCAAAAAGTTCTACTTATACTAGGTTTACACCCACTGGAATGGATTAGCTTTAAGGATATGTTTTTCTGGGGTATAGTTTCACCACCACAGTGAGGGAAAGGGAGGGAAAGTGAAAGAGCTTTCCATGTGACCTCCCCAGAATCAGCCAGCAGTGGGGAGGGAGAAAGATTGTAATCAGTTGAACAGTTTATCTAAAGTGAAATCAGTTTAGGTTATGAGATATTCAGAATTTGTATTTCCAGCAATGGGGAGGGAAAATCATTTTATCAAATACCATACTGATGTTAAAAATTGGAATGATCTAAAATGTTGATTACTGAAATTACCTAAGAAGTTTCTGTGGCAGTTTGAGATTATTTTATGAATCCCAAAAAGAGAAAGATTATATTTGTAAACTAATCTATGATACCCTTTGTCTGTATTAAATTCAGTTGAGGGGCCTTTGATTAGATTACTTGATAAGATTCCTGTAGTACTTTTTATTGGACTACATCAGTGAGGTGTGACTCAGATTAAGTCCCTCTGCCCCCTTGCTGGGTCTGATATAAATGGACACTCAGACAGACACAGGAGGAGAGAGTTCTGCTATTTTTGATCCTGCCATGTGATGAGGCTCAAACAGTTGAGGCTCCAGGAAGAGATAAGCCATTTGCCTCATAGCTTACAGATGAAATTGGCAACAGAACAGATCAGCTGAGACTGAGAGGAGCCCAGAAAGAAACTAGCCCTGTGCCAGGAGTGAGAGGACTACAGGATCATTTAAGACGAAATTCCAAGGTGAAGGGCCCATGGAGCTCAAGAAGAAAGGATGAGCCCGAAGGGGAAGGCTGAAACCTGGGCAGAGATCAGTGGCCATCTTGCTTCACCATGTGGCAACATGCCAGGATCAAGAATATCTGAATTTGGTGAGAAAGTATCTCTGATGGTGCCTCAAGTTGGACTTTTCATGACCTTGGAACCATAAGATTTTACCCAAAATAAATCCCTTTTATAAAAGTCAAAAGATTTCTGGTACTTTGCATTGGCAGCCCTTTGGCAAACTAAAGCAGTTATCAAATCACCCCCAAAATGTTACCTAGCAGAAAAGAGAGATTTCATTACAACACCTTTGAAAATGGTAATGGTTAAAATATAATGTAATATCTTGTTTATTTATGCCATACTGCTTTAGTTTGCTAAGGTTGCTGATGCAAAACACCAGAAATGGGTTGGCTTTTATAAAGGGAATTTATTGAGGTGAAAGCTTATAGTTCTGAAGCTGTGAAAATGTTAAAATCAAGGCATCATCCAGATGCTTTCTAACCAAAGCTTGGCTGCTGGTTGAATACTGAACTCCTGCCATATGACAAGGTAAAATGCTGGTTTCTCCTTGCTTCAGGTCTGCTCCACTAAGTCCAGCTTCTGGCCTCTCTCTCAGCCTCTCAGGGTTTCTCTGTTTCCCTTTAGCCCCCTGTCTCATATGGCAGGGTCAAAATGGTAGCTGTCTTTCCCTCTGGGTTTTGGCTTCCAGTTCTCAGTTTATATAAGACCCCAGCAAGAAGGCAGAGACCCAACCTGGGTCATGCCTCACTGACATAGTCTAATCAAAGGCCCTAAAATTATCTAATCAAGTGACCTAATCAAAAGGTCCCTTAATTAAATCAAAAAGCCCCACATCCCAGGAATGGATTGGTGCAAAGAACATGATCTTTTCTGGGATTCACAAAACTTCAAACTGTCACACCTACCAAGTTAAGTCTTTTCAATTAAGAATTACAATAGATAAGATTTCATACTCCTTGAAGAGTTAAATTTCCTAACCTGAACTTGTGGGAGTGATAGCTTTATTTTTCTTCTAGAAATTTAGCATCCTTCTCTCTTCTCTCACTAGCATCATTAGAAAGTAAACACACACTGATTTCTATGTGTTTAAGTATATTTGGATGTAAAATATTCAAAATAACCTTAGCATAAGTTCAATGATTAAATTCTAATCAAAGACTAGTTAAAAAGTGTGATTTTTAACTTTCATTAGAGCTAATGGTGGAATTGGATGAAGCAATATTGGTCACCAAAGGAATGACAGCTACAAATAATGTATACCAGAGAAAGAGAGTATGTGATGGCAAACACATATGTGATATATATTTAAATATTCAGGAGCCTGGAAAATACAAATTGGGTTATACCTTGTCAAATCTGATTCAGTTGTTACCATATAAATTTGAAATTTATTACTCGGTGGATTTCATATCAATAGCAAAAGATCCTGGATACTTAGTATTTGAAATATTTGACAAAACCAGATCATCCAATAGGAGAGAAATATAAGCATATAGAATCATAGGAATTAAACACATCATACACAGTATTAACAAAAATGAGCTGGTAATACCTCTCCTGGTTGAAATACATTTCAAAATTTAGACTTTGGATTAATTGTATGCTTTATTAATATGTATCAATAAAACTGATTTATTTAAAAATAAACAAATGTAGAATAAAAATTTTAGAAATATATAAACTTAGTATTTCATTGTTATACTTTCTTCATGCATTTTCACCTTTTATTGATTTAGTTTCCCAAGATGAAATCTCTTAGGACATAACAGATTTTCAATAGCATTATTAAAAGCCAACTCAGACAACTGCAAAATCATGCACACTTATATGAAATTTGGAGAAAATGGACCCAATTTTTTTCATAAGGGTTCTATTATAAAATAAGAATCAGACAGTTACATAATTGGAAAGTGATGAATTGATCTTACAAAAAAACTATAAAAATTCTCACACATACAGGGTGCTTGTCATTAATATTATTTGTATTTGTATTTAATAGAAACACTATGCTGCTATTAATGCTAACTTATCCTAGTCCAAGATGCACTAAGGAATTCCTTCCACATATTCAGTGAAATGCTGATCTTGTTCTAGTAGTTTGGTTCTACGTCCCCTAGAATTCTTTCTCTTATTGTTACATGAAAACACTCTTCAAAGGTAGACTTGGAGTACCTGGATTCATGTTCTGATCCATTTCTCAATCAATACCATCAGCAAAAGAACAATAGAAGATTTGTTTTAAGGGATTTACTGCAAGGAATTGCCTTACATGACTGTGGAGGTTGGCTAGGAAAGCCTCACATCCATAGCAAAGGATATCAGGAAGAGAAAACTGGAAATCTCAGGCACTAGCTGAAGCTACAGTCCACAGGAAGAATATCTTCTTCCAGGAAACTTCAGTTCTGCTCTTATGGCCTTTCAATTGACTAAATCATCACCACACAGATTATCTAAAATGGGTTCTTAACAAGAGGTCCATGAGCTTGAATTGAAATTCAAAAAAACATTATTCTTGTGGGTACATGTTGGTGTGGGTGTGATATATTTATTAAACAATACACAGTGTAGTGTTGACTTAGTGAGGGGTCCATGGATTTCAACTGACTGGCAAAGGAGTCCATTGAACAAAAAAGGTTAAGAACTCTTGATCTAAAATAATCTCTTTTACTTACCAAGTCATCTGGCTATGAAAGTTAATCACATCTACAAAATACCTTCACAACAACACCTGGATTAGTGTTTGTTAGAAAAACTGCGTACTATTGCCTATCCAATTTTACACATAAAACTGACCATTGCAGTCCATCCCTTGTCAACTTGACACCCATACACATTTCCTTAAACCATACTTAATCTACAAATACAAACAATAACAAAGTCATGCTTCTACCTAATCTGATGTAACAATCCTGAATACAACAAAAATGTGCTAACCCTTTCCCCAGAAGAATCCATAAATTAATAATAACAGGGACTATTTTAGTTCCCCAGCTGCTAAAACAAATAATACACAATGTGTTTGCTTAAACAATTTGTTGGTTATGGTTTTAGGCTCAGAGAAGTCTAAAATCATACCATCAGCAAGATGACACTTTCTCTTCAGACTGTTGAATTCCAGGGCTGGCTGCCAGCGATCCTTGGTCCTTGGCTCTTCTGTCACAAGGTAATAGTCATGGTGACATCTCTTTTCTGTTCTAGGTTCCATTAACTTCCAACTTATGGCATCTCTACACAGCTATTCTTTGTGTAGCCTTCTCTATAAGGCCTCGAGTGATAGCATTAAGACTCATCATGATTCAGTTGTGCTATACCTTAACTGAAATAATCTCATCAAATGGCCCTCTTTACAATGGGTTCACACTCAAAAGGAATGGATTATGAGTAATATGATTTTCTGTAGTACATAACTCCAATCCACCACAAGTGATATAGCTCTTTTTATACATATATTTCCCCCAAACTTTGCCCTGATTTCATCTCCATCTTTAATAGAATTGGAGCTGGACAATATCTTTTATTTCCAAGTATGATAAAGCCTATTTTAGTACTCTTATGTCAAGGAAAGAAAGAAGGAGGGAACGAAGAAAGGTGTCATCCATAAAGAAAAGAAAATTCAATCTCTTAGTTGGCTTTAACTATAGTTCCATTCCACCATGTGACCCATTTTGCCCTTGATCTGTATGATAGCACTTCATGAGACAATTTATACAATGGAGAATTTTCCATTCTTCCACTTGAATTCTAAAAGTATTCAAGATCCCAGAGATTGAATAACTTCAGTGGTAAAGGAATAAAAAGAATGAGTCAACATTTCTAAATATGCTTAACCATTGACCCCTTTTTTCATGTAACACTTATCCCATGGAAGGTACTTTGGAAATATTCTGCTGCAGATATTATGTAAGAACTATCAACAGGATTCAATAACCAAACTAAGGTACAGGAGAGAGGTACAATACTCCTAGCCTGGGAAAATCAAAGTTTTATTTTGTAAAGAGAAATTATTTAAAGGTTGAAAATAAGGCAAAAATGGGAGAGGCAAGTCTTTCCTTGGTAGATGAGGATACAAGCTCATCCAAGAATTATTTATTTCATAGAACATATTTTACACAACTCATTGTTTACAGCTGATTAAAGTCTAAGACTTACTGAAGTTTCAAGCCAACTTTTAGATTTTTTGTCTGGTAGATATGCAAAAATAATTCTGTTCAAAAGAAATGATAACCCCAAAATTATAGTTTATCGTTCTTTAGTATAATTACCAGATTTGTGTCTAAACTTGCTATCTTATTCGAACCATCTTCAATAAATTTCTTATAAATACTCAACTTCTCAAATGTTCTTTAAACCAGTCTTGCCAACTGTAGCAGTTTGGTATTGTTTATGAATTCCAAAAATAGATATTGGATTATGTTTATAAACTGGTCAGTACCCGGGCATGATTAAGTTATGATTAGGGCTTTAATTGGGCCAAGTCAGTAGGACGTTTAGTGCCCCCACCCTTGGTGGGTGGGGACTCACAGAGAAAACTACATGGCAGAGAAGAGAGTTGGAGTTTTCATGTGGGAGTTTTGAGCTGGAGCCCAGGAAGTAAGCACACAGAGGAGCAGAGCAGCCCAACCCAGAGAGACTCAAACCCCAGGGAGAGAGACATAGCCATTTGCCTGATAATCTACAGCTGGCCTTGTGGAGAGAGCACAGCAGTTGAGTCTGGAGAGAAATGGAGCCCTAGGAAGAGAGGAACCCAAGAAGCCTGAACTCTTGGCAGACTTCAGCAGCCATCTTGCCCCAAAACATGGCAATAGACTTTGGTGAGGGAAGCAACTTATGCTTTATGGCCTGGTAACTGTAAGCTTCTACCCCAAATAAATACCCTTTATAAAAGCCAACAGATTTCTTGTATTTTGCACCAGCACCCTTTTGGCTGGCTAATACACCGTTTCCCTCATAATTAATGATTTGAATACAATTGTTGAGGTGTGTTTATTTTAAATTTGTATGTGTCAAGTTTTAACTTCTGGAAAATTATATTTAGAAATTTACAAAAAAATGGTGCTGTTGCAAGAAGGGAGTATTTTATGGAGTAAGATTTTATCTTTAAATATGCTGTCTTTGAGATATTGGAAGGCTCATTCTTTTAGATTAAAAGTCTTCATCATGACAGTTCTCTTTTTCTTGAAGCATGTTTCCTCTAAAACAAACTTTAAAATTATAGCCAAATTTATTAGAGAAATTTGAAATTTAACAATCC
This sequence comes from Tolypeutes matacus, assembly GCA_026826555.1. Classification (NCBI taxonomy): domain Eukaryota; kingdom Metazoa; phylum Chordata; class Mammalia; order Cingulata; family Chlamyphoridae; genus Tolypeutes; species Tolypeutes matacus. The sequence goes on along the minus strand of JAKSZT010053766.1, from coordinate 5,517,994 downwards.
ACAGATAGATAATTAATTTCACATCTCTTTGTGACTCTGCCTTTACAATATCTTACACACATGTTAACATTTGTAATTCTGTAGCATTCCAGAAACTTCAAAACTCACACAGTGGAAGCTGCCTAGACCTCTAGATTTTTTGGTCTTTCTGGCTATCTAATCATGTATTCAAAAGCTTCTTACCCACTTACTTTCCCATTATAAGTTCTAGTTGGAAACAAAATATGTCTTTTTTCTTCTCATATTAGGATAAAGAAGTACACAAAAAATAATAACGATCAGAAGCCACTTCATTGTTTTTGTGCTATAAATTTTAATAGCAGATGGAATTGGATTTTTAAAAATTATCTGCAACAAACAGGGTCTTGCACAGGCAAAAGGCAACAAGATGATTTTTTAGAAGCAACAAGATGTTTTTAAGAACTTGTTGCATTAATAAATGAAAGAACCTAAGGTTAACCACATGCCATAATGACTATATTTTGCCAGAAAAATCAGTGCCTCTATTTTGTTTTTGCCTTTCTTTAGAGCCAAACATATCCCTATTTCTGGGCTGTAGTTGAAGATCTCAGACATTCCTCCTTTTGGAGATAAGGACTAGCAGATTATAAAATAACAAGACATATAAGGCTAACTGAGGCAACATGAAACTGACCCAGTCTAGTAATTGAAGCAGTCAATCTCTATCATTGACAAAATGACTATTTTTATAGTATATTGCAGATTGGTAAATAGTTTCTTATGCCTAAAAACTAGTTTTTAATTTAATAAAGGCAAGCATATTAATCAGGCTATAATCATAGTTTGAATTGAGTCCTCCTTTCTAAAAGTGGTTATCTCCCAGGTCCCTTTGGCAATGTCAGTGATATCATCACTGTACATGAATATCTACATGTACACACACACACACACACACATTCTAAATTATTAAATAAAAAGATTCATTTTGGGTGGTAAAAATTTAAATGCAAGAACCAAAAGATAAGGGAAAGCACAAACTCTCCATTTGATTCTGGGTTTGTTTGTTCCTCCTTCATTTAATCAAAATGTCTTAACTATAATCCAGAAATAGAGATCTAGGTTAAAGTTTTGATTCTACATCAATGCAGTAAGAATAAAGTTAAGCAGTGGTATCATGTCTAGTTTGAGATTCATTTGACTCTCAGACCAAGAGTGACAAACTACTACTTCATAACTATGGCACTTTAACATATTATTTAAACTTGTTCTTGTAGAGACTAGTAAATTAAAAATATATCTTAGTTTGTGGTTCCTCTCCCTCTGCTACATATCTCTTCCCCCACTGCAGGAAATTAGTGCCAATTTTTTTTTTAATTGAAGCAAATATCTTTTAAACCCAGAGAATTCTGCTAATGCCCCCAATTCTCAGTTTTATTTCCGTTTACCTATTATACCTTTCACCTGTCTGTATTTTAAAGAATGAAAGAATTAAATCCTGAGATTCATTTTACTATGTACTTGTTCTTAGAACTACATTTCTTACTTTAGATATTTAGAAATTATATTAAAAATAATCAGTAATATGATGATATTTTTTTACTCTAATTGGCACAGAAATTCTCCATGAACTGGGCCTCGTCAAAGCTTTTGTTGACTTTTCTTTTTGAAGTTTTAAAAAATTTTGACTTCCTATACAATGGTGCATTGTCACAATACCTCCAATGTCTGTAGGTTCCCCCTGTCATTGTTACCACTGTGTTTTGATAGGCCCCACACTTGGAGCTCTCCAAGGAGCCGTGACTGAGTTGAATGAAACCTTTGCTACTTGGCAGGGGTAGTAAGAACACATAAAACCTGCCAGCTGTCAAGGATATAAATGGTGATTTTGTTTCACTTTCTAATGAATTAAAACAGGATTGAAATCTATCCAAAGACAGCATGTTTGGCCTTTTAAAAGAAGAAAAAATAAAAGAGAGGGATGTTTTCTTCTCTCCTGGCAGTGGTGTGCAGTGAGGTGTTGACGATTTAGCATGAGTAATTGACACTCCAGGAAAGCTATCTAAAGGCTGTTTTTGTTATTTCTTTTCCCTGTAATCTAATGCACTCTATTGGCTGGAGGCAAACAGACCCTTCCTCATTTTTTTTTTTTTAGAAAAACATCTAAACCTCTGACCTTTCCCAAAGTAAAAACTAGAATATCAAAACACAGTTGCACATCTCCCAAACGAACAATCACACAACTTTGTTACTACTGATAGAATATTTTAGATACCATTATTTACGTTTTACCAAATCATGTTTTGATAGAACTGCATAAGAAAATGTATAGGTTTTGCTACTGTTGCTTATGCTGAAATATCAGGATATATAAACATCCTTATCTTAGCTTTTTCTTTTTAATATGAAATCAATCTGCTGGTGGCAACTTGGCACTAAAACAGAAGAAAATTTATTTTATTATCATCTAACATCTTCATTTGCATCCTAAATGACTTATATTTTTTGCATCCCCTTATCTTCTTTCCATGAACAAACAAATGCTTTCAGTTCTATAGTGTTTGCTTGACCTGCCCCTCTCTGAAATTATCACCTCTCTTACATTAAAGATGACAAGCAGCCTTAGCCTTTTAAGATTGTAACTTGCCCTTACCAGCAGCAGGTCATCATCTGTGGTTCAGTATCACATGCTTTATTTAACAGATAAATAGATTTTATTAAAATTAGGGAATGTTAGTTATTTTTGCAGAGCATGTGCATTCGAGCTTGCCTGTTGAATGGCCTTGATCCTAAAGGATGTAGAGATCAAACAGTCTTGGGTCTAGAAGAATGAACTAGAGCAACTGATTCCTGGTTTACTGGTCAGAATCAACAGAAAAACATCCTGATGGCAAATTTGTAAGGCTACCTTCTCTACACAACAAGAGAATTAGAGATTAGCAATGGCCTACACCAAGATATCCTATAACCAATCAATTCTGAACCAAAGTCAAGACTTACTTAAACAGTCAATCACTTTTCTTTTGTGAATGTCACTACTTCCTTTGGTTGGAAAGACAACGTCTGCAAGGACTACTCTCCTTCATAGATGCCTATGTATGAGTATATCCCAAGGCTTCAAACTAACCATCTGAGTTACTCTTTACAGCTACAACCCTTCATTTTCCTTTAATCATCATATATTACATTACATGTTACATAGAACGGGGAGACAAACATTATTTTCAAGTCAAAGAAGACCCCCTCTCTTTTATGAACATGGTAAGGATTGCCCTAAGTGACTGTGAAATCTTACTAATGAACTGTAGTAGGTTTTCATTCGCCATATCTTAAAGTATCCCTTAGATATTTCCAATTGCTATACACTATAGGATGTAAAACTCTAAAAGTCTCAGTGTTTTATTCATGCATTACAGCTGAAAACTTGTTTGTTTGGTTATTTAATAGAAATGGTTTTCCACTTTCCATATTTCAAAGCATTGAAATCTTCTGAATTCAGAAGAGTGAAGTCAAAGGACCCCTGGGCTTAAAGTCAGAAACTGTGCACTCAAATGTCTAATCATAGTCTCTTATCACTCATCTGTAAAATATAACAGGACTGTTTGTGGCTAAATGAGATAAACTACGCAGAAAGAATTTTTGCTATACTTTGGCTATTTTTGGCTAAGAATAGTTGGCTATTATTCTAACCATTTGAGCAAAGAAGTTTTAATGGAGACAATAATTTTACTTTAAGACATTATAAAATATCCTTAACTCTGAAAATCAAGTTAGAATTTCTCTTTGATGTTTGGTCAATATATTACATAGATAGGCACTTCAGTAGTAACAGTGCACATGTAAAATTATTCCTTAATTGTTTACCTGGAATAAATTATTTTGTTAGGAGATTTTCATCTAAGAGTATAGCTAATTTAAATCAGTACATGAAAAGCTTCTCAAGAGTTTGATGCTAATCAGTAGTTTGCTACATATACAACACATTTTAATGACAATGTACTTTACCCACAGTCTCAGAATACAGCCGACAAAGTCTTTAATATTTCTTAAAGAAAATACAAATAGCCAAGTTGCTGTTTACAAAGCTTGAACACACTTAAAGGAAACATTTTTAAAGAAATAATTAACTTTTGCTCTAATCCATTTAAATATATATTTTCCAAATCCCAAAGTAAAAAAAAAAAATTGATGTAGGAGTATGGATGAGAAAATACTTATTGGTAACATTATTTCAAAAAAACACTAGGCACATGATTTAGTTAGGGTTGAATAAATATTGTTTTTAAAAAAATCAAACACAGCATGTATTTTACATGTATTTGAAAGAAGGCAGGAGATGGAAAAGAAGAAATGACTAAGTACAGTAAAGCCGGGTGGCATTTGCAGTAGGAAAGAACCTAGAAAGTCAATCACATGGTTTCTATTTCTACCTTAAAAGATATTAACTTATTAACTTAAGTGAGCCTTGATTATAATTTATATTGCTTATATATAAATCTAATATGTGAAGCTGAATTTGAATCCCTGACATTTAAATACACCTGTGAGTACATGTGACTGCATTATCATTTTGTTTATACAATAAAATATTAAAGAGGGCAGAACTGTTATTTAAAATAAATGCATCATTACTACTAATAAAAATATTAAGGATACCTAAATAATTATTGTATTAGACATATTTTACACACGCTAATAATCTAATGTGGAAAAATCTCTAACTATTACAATTTGCAGAAAACAAAACTGAGACACAAAAGGATTAAGTAACTGGCCATGAGTCATCAGGCTAGTAAGCAGCAGTCTATTTTTAAGAGTTTGCTCTTATAACCCCTAAGCCATACAGCCCTTTTAATATTAGTTTACAATAAGGCCCCAAAATATAAGTATCTTAATTGACTTTCCTGAAGCCTCTATTAGTCAAAATTCTTACACAAATACATACATTTGCATATGTGTAACCAATCTCAGAAAAAGACAAAATATTAAGGTAATATAATAGAAGTATTTCCTATATGCCAGCCACTATATTAAATATTTTACAATAATTATTCCATTTTTCTGAAGAAATCTTATGAATTATAGTCCATCATTATTTCCAATTCATAAGAAAATGAATAAAAATAGAGGATAAATTGACCAAAGTCAAACAGCATTAGGTGAAATGGAACCAGAGATTTGAATCCAGGATGTCATAGTTCACAGTGCATACTCTTAAATATTAGACTATTTTAATTTACAAAATTCCTTTCTAGTTCTCTATTTTTTTAATTATTCTTATAAACATTTGCAAACTTATCTTTGACCATACAAATGGATCATCAATAAATAGTATTTTTAAATGTGATTTCAAATATTGATTTTAGATTACTTTTGATTTATTAAAATCCCAAATCAACATTGTCAAGTCCTTAATTTCAAAAAGGAAAATAATTCATGTATTTTAAAATATTATTTTAAAAGAAATAGTGTTTGTATTATGGTGAATCTTCTCAAAATCATTGAGTTGCATTCTCCCCAGAGCTAAAAATTTTAAATATCAACTAACTTTAAGCTCTTTAAATCTTTACTCTCCTGAGTAATTCTCCATCACTGATATAATTGTTCAACGCTGGAATTATTCTCCATTACTGAAATTATGGTCAGAAAGGTTTCCAGACATCTCTACTGTAATTATCTCCTGTGGTTTGAGTTTTAGTCTAATCCCAAACTTTACAGGTATTAAAAGAAAATATGACCTAGAAACTGGATTTATGTTGCTAAAAGAAATAAATTGATACATTAAAAATATTATTCAGTGGCTTTAAAAAGCCAGATTTGTTTTATCTGTGCCATTCTCAGTTCTGTTTATACCATTGTGTGTGTTTATATGTGTGTATGTTTTCTAATCAAAGATGGAGAACACTAATATTAGTTATACAAAGCCTTAAATACTTTTACTCTAGGGGACTTTAATTATGAACACCTTCCTAACAAATTAAAATTATGAGCAAAACAATAAAAACATAATTACATGGTTCAGAATATCTATTTTAAAAGAAAGAGACCTCCCGACTCTCTTTGAAGTCTCTTAGCCACTTGAACTCATTTGTCTTTACCATTTCCCCCTTTTATTCAAGGTCTTTTTCCAGTTGTGTTGCCAGTTGGCACTTGGGAAAAGTTTTCAATTAGCAATAATCGTGCCTCGGATAAACCTCATT
>JAKSZT010053766.1:5332761-5496836 GCA_026826555.1 Tolypeutes matacus | reverse complement strand
CTTATTGTGCTTCCCTTGTATGTGATGGTTCTCTTTTCTCTTGCTGCCTTGAGTATTTTCTCTTTGTCTTGAGCATTGGACAATTTGACAAGTATATGTCTTGGAGTTGGCCTGTTGGGATTTATACTATTTGGGGTGCGCTGTGCTTCCTGGATCTGCACATCCATCTCTCTCAATAGAGTTGGGAAGTTTTCAGCCATAACTTCTTTCAACACTCCTTCTGTTCCCTTTCACTTCTCTTCTCCTTGTGGGATGCCCATAATGCATATGTTTGTGCATCTTGCATTATCGGTTAATTCCCTGAGACCATACTGGATTTTTTCTATCTTTTTGTCTATCTTTTCTACAATCTCTTTGATTTCAACTGTATTGTCTTCCATATCACTAATTCTTTCCTCTGCCTGTTCAAATCTGCTGCCATGTGAGTCCAGCGTGTTTTTCATTTCTTGACTTGTGTCTTTGTTCGCCATGATATCCACTACCTTTTTAGGTGTGTTAGCTATTTCTTTAGTATGTTCTCCCAATGTCTTCTTTATATCCTTAATCTCTTCCTTCAGTTCTTTAAGTTGGTCCATGATATTTGTTTGGATAGCTTTGATTAGTTGTTTGATGTACTGCATTGCTTCCTGGTTTTTATTTTGTGCATTGGACTGGTCCATGTTTTCCAGCTTCTCACAGTCATTTGTATTTTTCTGTTGCCCTCTGGTCATCATATTATCTTGATGGGTTTGTTCAGTTGATTAGCTTTTCTCTATGCTCTAGAATTTTATTTAGTTGTTGGTTCTGCGTGTGAGTTAAGTTTTCTCTTTGGCAGATTTTCTTCTTATTTTATTTCCTTGCTTCTTTCTATGTTCCCTTGAAGGCAAAAGGTTAGGGCCAGAAGAATCAAAAGATGTAAGGAAGGCAGAAGGATAATAGAAATATTGATAAAAGTTAGAAGAGGGGCAAAATGAGACTTAATGAGATGAATATTTAACTTGTGTAGGCAGTGTAGAGTATTAGGAAAAAATATGGAGTTCTTACAATGGACTGGGAAAACAAATGGAGGAATATATATATAGTGATGTAGAAGGCTAGAATTATGAGGAAGGAGAGAAATAGTAAAGAAAGGTCTGAAAGGAAAAAGTTAATACTAATAAAAAAAAAAAGAAAAAAGAAGAAGAAGAAAACAAAATAGATGGGATAGAAATTGGTACCCTTAAGTTGTGGGCCAATGAAAAAACGTTGTCTCTAAGAGCCACAACAGAAGACAGAAGGCAGAAAGATGCAGGAAGGATAAGTGATAGTTTGTAATACAGAATCAATATATACAGAGAGTGGGAAATTACTGAATAAGAAGCCCATCAAAGAAGCGACAAGCTGTCAGTACCTATTAAAAAATAAATAAAAGGAAAAAGGGGGGAGGAAAAAGGAAATAATAGCAATAGAGCAGAAAGTAACAGAGAGAAACCAAAGATCCACACAAGGAAGCAGTCAAATAGAGCTAAGGGGGGTCAATGATTCCCCTAGGGTCCACGTGGATCCTTCCTGCCTACTTGTGTTTATCAATGAATTTCCCCACAGGGTTCTATATGCAGGTCCTGAAGCAGCTTTTAGCTATTAAATTAAATTAAAAAGAATTTATTTTTCATTTGTTGAGGTGACCTCAACTTTTTTTTATTTTTTTAGCCAAATGCAGGACCCAAAATAATTCCTCCTCTAGACCAACCCCCTTACGGAAGGGACCCTAGCTGGGCCCGTGGAAATTAATCAAGCACTTCCCACTTTCCAGACTCCCCAGGTTAGCTGAAGCTCTGATGTTAGTCACTGAGGAGTGCTAAAGACGGCGGATTCCACCCCTTCTGGCGCCAAGCTGGAGCGTCACCGGGCTGCTCAGTAAATCAGTTTGAGTGCAGATTCATGTCTGCTCTCAGCCTAATGCTGCTTCAGGTCGGCTTATCTGCTCCCCAAAGCTATGGGGCAGTGCAGGCAGCCAGATCGATGTCTAAAAATATAAAATACCCTTCCCTGTCTTCCAACAGAACCCTCCCTTTTTTGGGAAGTGTCCCTTCCTCCTGGCTCTGCAGCGGCCCGGTTCTTATCCCTGGGTGGCTAAGGAAATCAGCTGCGTTTCCCGACCAAAATCCCCCCTCTTGTTCACCGGGTGCTGATTAGCTCGTTTGCTCTGTTCACACAAGGTTCAAGGGGCGCCAGGCAGTCAGATCCCCAGAAAATAAAACTTTTTTGCCCCGCCCGCAGCTCCAAATGGCCGTTTTAGTTAATTTTTTTTTTTTTCCCTAACCGCGGTACTCAGCGACCTGTGCCAACCTCCACCGGCAGCCTCAAAACTCACGAATCTCCACCGTTCGGTCCACGCCGCCGATCCGCACAGATAGATGTCCCAAGCTTCTCACTCCACACGTGCACAGCACAGACCCCTGGGCAGGACCCTGTCCACAATCCGCCTTGCTCTGGGAGCTTGCAGTGTGCGCCCTCCTACACTAACGCCATCTTGGCCCCCGAGACCCAGATAGACTTTTAAAAATAGAATAAATCCAGCAGGGACTTAGAGATTTGAATGACAACATGAAATGCACAAATATATGCATTATAGGCATCCCCAAAGGAAAAGAGAAAGGAAAGGGGGCAGAAGGATTTTTGGAGAAAATAATGGCTAAAAATTTCCCAACTCTTTTGAGGGATATGTATATACATGTCCAGGAAACACAGCAAATCCCCAAAATTATAAATCCTAACAGGCCTATCTCAAGACATATACTTTTCAAATTGTCCAATACTAAAGGCAAAGAGGGAATACTGAAAGTAGCAAAAGAAAAGAGGTCGATCATATGTAAGGGAAGACGGAAAAGATTAAGCACTGATCTCTCATCTGAAACCATGGAGGCAAGAAGGCATTGGTATGACATAGTTGAGGTGCTAAAATAAAAACTTCCAGCCAAGAATACTGGGATCTAGCAAAGCTGGCATTCAAAAATGAGGGAGAGTTCAAAATATTCACAGATAAACAGAAATTGAGAGAGTTTGTCAATAAGAGTTCTGTCCTTCAAGAAATATTAAAGGGACTTCTGCAGGTTGAAAAGAAAAAAACAAACAGGAAAAAGAGGGTTGGAGGAGAGTGTATGAATGAAGATTATGGGCAAGAATAACTAAAATGATAAAAAGAGGAATAAAAACCTCACATGACATATATAAACATAAAGAAAATATGGCTAATGTAAGTAATGCCTTGACAGTTATAACATTGAATGTTAAGAGATTAAAATCTCCAATCAAGAGACACAGATTGTCAGAATGGATAAGGAAATATGACCCATCCATATGCTATCTACTAGAAACTCACTTTAGACCCAGGGATGCAAGAAGGTTGCAAGTGAAGTGAATGGTTGGAAAATAATTTTACATGCAAACAATCTCAAAAAAGGGCAAGAGTAGCTAGACTAATATTAGACAAAATATACTTTAAATGCAAAACTATTGTAAGAGACAAGGGAGGACACTATATATTAATAAAGCAGTTAATCTATCAAGAAGAAAGAACAATCATAAACATTTATACATCTAACTAGGGTGCCTCAAAATAAATGAGGCAAACACTGGAAAAATAAGTGGAGAAATAGAGGTTTCTACAATTATACTGGGGGACTTTAATACACCATTACCACCATTAGACAGAACATCTAGACAGGATCAATAAAGAAACAGGGACCTTGAATAATATGTTAGATTATCTACACCTAATAGATATATACAAAACATTACACCATTACACCCAAATACAGCAAGATATACATTCTTCTTGAATGCACAAGGATCATTTTCCAGATAGACCACATGCTAGGCCACAGAACAACTCTCAACAAATTCAGAAAGTTTGAAATTATACAAAGTAATTTCTCTGACCACGATGTAATGAAACTGGAAATCAGTAAGGGGCAGAGAACCAGATTAGGCACAAGATATGGAAGTTAAACAACACATTCTTAGACAATCAATGGGTCAAGGAGGAAATGGAAAAAGAAACCAGTAACTACCTTGAAATTAATGAAAAAGACAACACAATGTATCAAAACCTATGGGATACAGCAAAAGCAGTGCTGAGAGGGATATTTATAGCTATAAATGCCTATATTAAAAAAGAAGAAAAAGTTAAAATCAAAGACCTAACTGCACACTTGGAGGAATTAGAAAAAGAACAACAAATTAGTCCCAAAGCAAGTAGAAAGAAGGAAATACCAAAGATTAGAGAAGAGCTAAATGAAATTGAAAATAAGAAAGCACTAGAAAAAATAAAACCAAAAGCTGGTTCTTTGAGGAGATTAATAAAATTGACAAACTCTTAGCTAGACTAACAAAGAAATAAAGAGAGAATATGCACATACATAAAATAAGAAATGAGGAAGAGCATATCACCACTTCCCACAGAAATAAAGAGTATCATAAGAAGATACTTTAAAAAATTGTATGCCAACAAGTTGGGTAACTTAGATGAAATGGACAAATTTCTAGAAACACACAAGCAGCCTACACTAAAGAAAGAAGAAATTTGTGAACTCAACAGACTAGTCAAAAGCAGCAAAATTGAATCGGTCATCAAAAAACTCCCAAATAAGAAGAGCTCAGGACCAGATGGCTTCACAAGTGAATTCTACCAATCATTCCAGAAAAAACTAACACCAATCTTGGCTTAAACTCTTCCAAAAAATAGAAGTGGGGGGAACATTGCCTAACTCATTCTATGATGCCAAAATCACCCACACAAATACACCACAAGAAATGAAAACTATAGACCAATCTCTCTGATGCATCTAGATGCTAAAATCCTCAACAAAATACATGATAGTCATAACCAACAATACATCAAACGAATTATACATCACAATCAAGTAGGTTTCATCCCTGGCATGCAAGGATGGTTTAACATAAGAAAATCCCTCAATGTATTACACTACACTAACAGATTGAAAGAAAAAAACCACATGATCATCTCTATTGATGCAGAAAAACATTTAACCAAATACCAGCACCGTTTCCTGATAAAAACACTTCAAAATATAGGAATAGAAGGAAACATCCTCAACATGATAAAGGTTATATATGAAAAATCCACAGCTAACATCATATTCAGTGGTGAAATGCTAAAAGCTTTCCCTCTAAGATCTGGAACAAGACAAGGATGAGCACTGTCACCACTTTTATTTAACATTGTGTTAGAAGTAGTTTCTAAGCACTTAGGCAAGAAGAATAGATAAAAGGCATCCAAATTGGAAAAGAAGAAGTAAAAATTTCACTGTTTGTAGATGACATGATCCTATACATAGAAAACTCTGAGAAATCTACAATAAAGCTTCTAGAGCTGATAAATGAGTTCAGTAAAGTGGCAGGATATAAGAGCAATGCTCAAAAATCAGTAGCATTTCTGTACACCAATACTGAGCAAGCTGAGGCAGAAATCAAGAAAAAAAATTCCATTTCAATACCAACTAAAAGAATCAAATACCTAGGAATAAACTTGACTAAAGATGTAAAGGACTCATATGCAGAAAACTACACAACATTGTTAAAGGAAATCAAAGAAGACCTAAATAAATAAAATATTCCTTGTTCATGGATGGGAAGACTAACATCATTAATATGTCTATCCTACCCAAACTGATTTACAGATTTAATTCAATTCCAATAAATATGCAACAGCATTTATTACCGAACTGGAAAGCCAGCTATGAAATTTATTTGGAAGGGCAAGGGGCCCTGAATAGCTAGAGACATATTGAAAAAGAAAAATGAAATTGGAGTAATCACACTACCTAACTTAAAAACATACTACAAAGCTAGAGTGGTCAAAACTGCATGGTATTAACACAAGGATAGACAAACTGACTAATGGAACAAAACTGAAAGTTCTGATATAGATCCTCGCATATACAGTCAACTGATATTTGACAAGGCCACTAAGCCCACTCAACTGGGAGAGAATGACCTCTTTAAATGGTGCTTGGAGAACTGGATATCCATATCCAAAAGAATGACAGAAGATCACCATCTCATGCCCTATACAAAAATTAATTCAAAAAGAATCAAAGCTCTAAATATAAGAGTCAAGACCATAAATCCTCTGGAAGATAATGTAAGGAAGCATCAACAAGATCTTGTAGTAGAAAATGGTTTCATAAACTTTACACCCAAAGCTTAAGCAACAAAAGAAATAAAAGATAAATGGGACCTCCTCAAAATTAAAAACTTTTGTGCTTTAAAGGAGTTTGTCAAGAAAATGAAAAGGCAGACTACTCAATGGGAGAAAATATTTGGGAACTATATATCTGATAGGGGCCTAATATTCAGCATATATAAAAAATACATCTTGAAGATAACAAGATAAACAACCCATTTTAAAAAAGGGCGAGTGATTTCAATAGACACTTCTCCAAAGAAGAAATACAAATGGCTAAAAAGCACATGAAAATATGCTCAATATCACTAACTATTAGGGAAATGAAAATCAAAACTACAATGAGATATCATCTTATACCCATTAGACTGGAGGTTATTAAAAAAACAGAGGACTACAAGTGTTTGAGAGGGTGTGAAGAAAGGGACACTTATTCACTGCTGGTGGGAATGTAGAATTGTGCAGCCATTGTGGAGGACAGTTTGGTAGTTCCTCAGGAAGCTAATTATAGAACTGCCATATGATCCAGCAATCCCACTGCTGTGTATATACTCAGAAGAACTGAAAGCAGGGACATGAACAGATATATGCGTACCAATGTTCATAGCAGCATTATTCACTATTGCCAAAAGTTGGAAGCAACCCCAATGTTGATTAAAGATGAATGGATAAGCAAATTGTGGTATATACATATGATGGAATATTACTCAGCTGTAAGAAGGAATGTAGTATTAACATATGGGATAACATGGATGATCTTGAAGACCTTATGTTGACTGAAGTAAGCCAGGCACTGAAGGACAAATATTATATGATCTCACTGATATGAATCAAGCAAATCGAGCAGACTGAAAGTGCTAGAGTCTGGAAGATAGGTTTATAGGAGACAGAAAGGGAGTAGAGGGTGGTGAGCAGATGCCTATATGAGCAAAACCTTTGATAAGGTGAAAGGGTGTAATTGTGCAGTGGATGAGCATGACAGTGTTACAGTGATGTTATTGGGTTTGAGAGTGCTGGTCTGTGAGGTCGTTCAGTTGGAGGGGTTGGGTTGGACTATCTGTGGAACTAGAGGGAGGATTGGGGAAAGGAGCAGGTGAACTCTGGGGATTTGTAGGTCTGTGGTTAAAACCACAATGTTGGAATGTTCCTTTGGCAGATATGACAAGGGAGGATTACTGGTGTAGGGTGTTGAATGTGGGAGAGGGAGTACATGGAACAGGGCATACCTGGGGCAGGCTTCTATGGAATAGTAAGTGTTCATTTTATCATCGTGTGTTATATCAGTGGGTAGAGACCAACACAATAATCAAGAAAATATCAAACTCTCATCCTGGGGAGTCCTGTTATGTTCTCAATTACAGGGACAAGAATCCCTTGAAAACATAGGAGTGCCTAATAGAAGAAAACAGACCAATAAGTCAAGCCCTCAATGTTATTGCAAGTAACTATGAATCTTATTCTCCCAAAAATGGAAACTTAGTAGTTACTGTAGGTTCCGAGGGGAGGGGAAGGGAAAATAGAATAGATGGAACATAGGGCATTTTGGGGCATTAAAATTGTTTGGCGTGATCTTGCAATAATGGATACAGGGCACTTCAATTTCCTCAAAACCTATAAATGTGTACAATCCAAAATATAAACCATAATATAAACCATTGACCATGGTTAGCAGCAATGCTTACATATTTGTACATCAATTGTAACCAAATGTACCATCCACATGTAAAATGTTATTATTAAGGGAGTGTGGAAAAGGGGAAGGACATTGGTTATATGGAATTTACCTGTATTCTCTATGTGACTTTTCTGGATCCGAAAGCTTCCTTGAAGACAAAATGAAAAAAATAAGACACTGGGGGAATATATGGAAGGAAATGTCACTATACATACAAAGAAACATATCTTATGGTGATGAAAGACACAATGTCTAAAAAATTGTTTTTTATTTCAATTTTTTTTTAATTTTGAATTTTGTTGGTTATTTTTAAAATTATTATTTCATTTTCTTATTCATTTTATTTGGTTATTTTGTTGGCTTCATTTTTGGAGAGGATTTTAATCACAGAAGGATCACAGCAGTCATGAGGGAGGACCACTAGTGTTGGGTATCAGTGATGGGAGGGTGCATGGGAAGGAGTTCACCTGGGGCATGCCTCTAAGGCATATGACTATGTTCAAGTGTTCATGGGACATTGTCTTGGTGTATGGAGATCCCCATAATAACAAAAAAAATATTGAATTCCCATCCTGGGAGTTCTCCTACATTCTCTAATAGGACAGCAAGACTCCCCCAAGTGCAAGGGCAGTGCTTAGTGAAAGGAGACAGACCACTATGCCAGGCCCTTGATATTGATGATTGTACTTATGAACCTTTTCTTATGAAATTGAAACTTGGCCTAGTCTTGTATACTACCTAAGAATTACCTCCTAAAAGCCTCCTTGTTGCTCAAATGTGGCCTCTCTCTAAGCCAGACTCAGAATATAAATGCACTACCTTCCCCCCATTGTGGAACAAGGCTCCTGGGGATGAGTCTCCCTGGCACTGAGGAATTATTACCAAACACCAACTAGCAATGTATTTGGAAAAAGACCTTGACCAAAAGAGGGAAATGGTAAATACAAATGAGTTTTTATTGCTAAGAGATTTCAAAGGGAGTTGGGAGGTCCTTCCAGAGGTTATGCTTATGCAAATCTCAGCAGGATCTCATAGACGGCTACTCTAAACAATGCCTCAAATAGCAGGGCTCCTGAGGGCTCTAGAGACATCTAGAAACTAAACACAGGGCAGACAGCTCAGGAATTTGGCACCTTGTCAGTGAGCCTTACTCTGGAATTTATGCTCCCCAGTATAACAGAGTTAGACTCATTTATAAGTTCTCAACACATGGCTCTTCTGCCCCTTTTATTTGAACCCATAATTAGCACTATACTTGGTAAATATATATCTCAGAGACTCAAATCTTTGGTCTATCCATGTGCCAGTTGAGCCCTGAATTTGAGCAGAGTTGCAACACCTACTCTCCAGTTCATTGGACTCAGGCAGGACAACTAACAAGGGGATGATAATGGACAACACCTATCCCAAGGAACAAAGAATGTCTGCAATACAAAGAAGATAGTTCCATCCATCTGCCTCATGGGATCTAAGCTCCCTCTCAGTTAGGAGCAGAGTGGGCATCACCATTCCAAAATCACCAACATTGGGGAATGAACAATGGACTAAAGTAGACATTATTATTTACTGTAGACTTATTATTCTAGCAATGGAAGAACTCTTATCATTGATATAAGGGCAGTGGCCACCAGAGGTTCTAAGGGATGGGAGAGGGAAGAATAGGTGTAATATGGGGGGTATTTTTGGGACATTGGATTTGTCCTGTATGATATTGCAGTGATGGATACAGGCCATTGTATATTTTGTCATAACTTACAAAATTGTGAGGGACAAAGTATAAACTATAATGCAAACTGTAGCCCATGGTTAGTAGCAATGCTTCAATATGTGTGCATCAATTGTAACAAATGTACCACACTAATGAAGGATGTTGTTGATGTGGGAAAGTGTGGGAGGGGTAGGGAGTAGGGCATATGGGAAACCCTTATGTTTTTTATGTAACATTTATGTAACCTAAAGTTTCTTTAAAAATAAAAAATAATTAAATTAAAAATGTCAGTGGACAAAGAAAGATGTAATAAGAATTTGAAGCCATGAAGTCAACTTGGAAGAAAAATTGTATCATAAAAAGTAGCATGTGAATAATATATTACAGTTAAGAATAAAGCACTCGCACACATATCTCATTTTATTCTTAAAACTAACTATGTGCTTGGTGCTATATATTTCCATTTTGTCCCTGCAGATACTTTCTGAACTTCTCTACTCTGCTCTGTGCTCTGGGAGGCTGACTGCTGTGTATTGCGTAAATCAGGCTCACTTGCCCTCTGGCTTCCAACTGGATCCTACTGATAAGAGTTGAGAGGAGAGGATTGAGATGTCAGGTAATTCCCTCTGCTTTTTTCTGCCAGGCTTGCCATTTGGCAGTACCTGTGTCCCTATCCTGAAAGCCTTAGTTCCTGCTGGGCAGTGTTCTCCTATATCTGCAGCTGTTTCTGGGTTCAGTTAATCATTCCATTTCCCTGCCTCTTCAGGCATCAAGATAGTAATGGCTTCCTGCTGATACTGGCCCTGGGCTTTTTCACTCTCCTTTGCTGGTTTCCTGTTAATCCTTCCCACAACTGTAAATAGTCTCTGTAAACCACCAATTACCACTTCTTAAAGTGATATCTTTTTCCTTCCAGGGCTATGATTGATGTGAATATACATTATATTTTAGACCCCATTTCATCTAAAGAAAGTAATGCTCAGAAAGATGGCATCATTTTCTAAGCTTGTGTGGCAGGTAAAGGAGGTAAAATCCAGATTTGAATCCACATTTTCAAATGTCAGTATCCATAGATGTCACCATGTTGGGTGGTGGATAAAGATTGATGTGTAGACAATGTAATTAATTGAAAGACTACAAATAAGAAAATATGTTTTTGCAATAGTTTAGAACAAACCATGACTATGCATAAAGTATTATATTTGTATTAAGCATTCTTGGACATCTAGCAGCAGCATTATTTTCCTGAGCACTAACCACATCACAAGAAGATCTGGGACATTTCAACTTGGAGATTTAGTACAGGAGGCAGATATCAAAAATAGCATATTTCAAAATGCATACTTCAATAGAAATGGATGTTCACAGAAAAAAAAAAGACTCCAAGAGGTTGTGACTATTAACTTTCTTTCCAATTCCCATAAATCTAGAGCAAAGTTGCCAAAAATCTCAATGCCATAATTGGTGCAAAGAGAAACACGTGTAGAAGGAGAAGAGGATGAGTATCCCCTGTGTAATACTTGGCTAGTTTTCTGGAAAATAACTATGTTTGCCAAACTTAATCTGAACTTGCTTGGCAACTCCGAGCCTTTCATCCATAATTAATGTGAAGTTTTCACCATATCACTGTGAGGCCCATAGGTCTTGATTCTGCTTTTTTTGTGGTTTGATGATACAAACCACAAACCTTCACGAGTGCACAAGAATTCAATAGAGCAATAAAAAAGTGTTCTGGTTTTATTTGGCATATAGTATTTCCAGTCTGGAATAGGACAAAACTGAAATTTCAAAGGAAGCTTAATGAGTTATTTCCACAAGAGTGCACAATCACTAAATCAATTAAACCAATTTGATCCAAATTGAAACTTCCAAACACACAATGCTGGCTATAAACTACTCTTTACCTGTACTGATATTGAATTTCTTGATTCAAAATTTTGTAAAACCAATTAAAAACTCTACATTATTAAAATAACCTGGTGTTTTTAATAACATATCTATCCAGTCAATAAAAAGTTTATTTTTTAGTTTCCTCAAATATACTTTATTATTTTTAAATTATTATATTTATTAATTTTGTTAATTTCCTTCCATACACATTTACATGGTACAATATTCAAAAGACACCAAATAGTAGGGCAAGTAAAATATGCTTACCACCTACCTTCTTCCATAGTCACTAGGTTCTTCTCATTGGAAACAACTCTAATAACAAGAAATTGAGTATCCTTTTAAAGACTGTCTAGGAAGGTGCAACAAGCATCTGCTCATGTGTATCTGTATGTATACAAATATATTTATGTATTTTTTACACAAATTGTAGCATGTTCTACAGTGCTTTGCACTTGGTCTTTTTCATTTAAAAGATATCTTGTATATCATTCCATAGCAGTGTTTCATTCATTATTATGGATGAACAGGATTCAATGGTGTGACACTTTGATATTATTTATGAATTCCAAAAACAGATATAGATTATGTTTGTAAACTGGTCTGTTCCTCTGGGCGTGATAATCTTTTGATTGTATTAGATTCAGCTGAGATATCTGATTAAATTATGTTAAGATTAGGGCTTATATTCAACCACGTCATTAGAGTGCAACTCAGCGTTGAGTCCCAGCCCCCTTGTTGGGCTGATAAAACAGACTCTCACACAGAAGTAGATACACAAAGAAGATGAACACAGAGGAAGAGAGACAGCTCATTAGACACGGCAGAGGCCCTGGGAAGAGAGATGAACCTGATAGTCTATACCTGACCTTGTGAAAAGAGCACAGCAGCTGAGGCAGGAAAGAAATGAGCCCCAGGAAGAGATGAACCTTATTCCAGCCTACAAATGAGATGAGAAGAAGCTGGGACCATGGATCCTTAAAAAGAAGAAGGAAGGCTGAACACTTGGATACATCACCCACCATCTTGCTCCAATACATGGCAAATGACTTTGGGTAAGAAAGTATCTCTTATGATACCTTGAGTTGGACACTTTAGGGCCTCCTGACTGTAAGCTTCTATCCTAAGTAAATACCCTTTATAAAAGCCAACAGAGTTCTGGTACTTTGCATCAGTTCCCCTTTGGCTGACTAATACAAATGGTATGATGTATGATAATTATGATACTAGTTAATATTTTTTTAAACTTTTAGTTTGTTTTTGGCACAATCATAATGCTTTAGTAAATTTAATTCTATTAATCAAATACTATTATTAAACCCATATTAGATATGAGGGCACTGAAGGGCAGAGAAATTCATCATTTTGTTCAAGATTATAGAGATAGAAGGTGGCAGGGGTTTTAGAGGTGGGATGGATTAATTCCAGAGCCTGAGTTTGTTTTGTAAACTGGTAGGAATTTAGGTCGTTTTTAATATTTTAATACAAGCAATGACCATCCTTAAACATATGTAATTTAACTGATATCTAAGAATATCTATAAGAAAAATTCCTAGAAATGGAATTAGTGAATCAGGGTATTTATACATTGGCATTTTTTAAAAATCTTGATAAATATTGCCAATTGCCTTCTTTAGATTTTGTCTAATTTTCATGTCTAGCAGTAATGTATTGGAGTTTCTTCTCCCTAATCATTAGAAATTATCAATTTTTTATCTTCACCAATTCAGGGGGGTAGAAAACATAACATGTATTTTAAATTTTTATTTCTCTTTTTGAAAGCAAGTTTTAGCTTTTTAAAAATGTGCTTAAGAACCATTTGGAGGATTGTGGGAAGATGGTAGAATTGGGAGCTTAAGACTCAGTCCTTCCACCAGAATAGCTATTAAAGAGGCAGGAGCTGTCTGAAACAACTATTTTGAAACTCCAGAGACCAGAAGAACATTGTAGAGCATCCAAGGAAGATTGGGGCGAAGAGGCTGATAAATTAAGATAAAGAACAGTAAATTTCTGTCTCTGTGCAATGGCTAGACGCACCCAACCCCACTCTCATGGCAGTCCATGGTGGGGTCCAGCACCTGGATAGTTTTCTGATGAAAGAAAGAGATGTAAAAATCCTCTTCCCCAAGACCAGGGATGGATATGGCTGATCACTGATCACATACTTTGATCACAGATTTTGATTAGCAACTTTGGATTGCTGGGATCCCACTTCTGAGGACAACTATTGTTTTAACACACCCTGGACAAGGGTGGTGGCTCCCATTGTTTCAACCCTCCCAAACAAAGGTGGCAGTCACCGTTGTTTCAACCCACCCCAGACACAGGCATTAGCAGTGGAGACTTAAAGACATTACACTTCCTCAAGGTTAAGAGGTTCAATTAGTTGAAGGGCTGCATTTACTGGGCAGGCCAAGAGAGTTCAGCTTCAGGAGCAAAGGAAGCTGCTCTTGGAGCCCTTCCTGATTCCCTTCTCTGGGCACTATGGGCACTATAGTCTATGGGTCTGTGTTCCCTTGAGGTTCCCTGTCCCTGTTTTGGCTGAGAAAGACTGATTTCAGAAAGTCCGATCAGATGTGCCCCTCCTCCCATAATTTTCCCTCCAGGCAAAAGCAGTTTGAGACAAGGAAAGAAGTGTAAGAATCCAGTAGAGGAGGCAAGACTGGGACAAAGACTTGTCAGCTTCAATCACCCTGACGGGGGAGGTATGCCTCCAGGGAAACAGAGGGGACAACCAAACTTCTGTATACAGAGGAACTCCAAAACAACTAATAAGCAAAAGCCCAGGACAAGACAGAGGTCCAGAAAGCCAGAAAAAACCCTGCACACTAATTCACCTTGGGAAGACCTTCCTGATAGGAGGGCAGAAGCTAAAGAAAATCTCTGACTTATCACTGGCTGGTCACACACACACACACACAAAAGCAGGGAATAAATCCCAGATTTAACATTTTAAAATATTACAAAAGAACACAAGACAAAGAAAGAGAAGATAATGGCCCATCCACAGGAAGAGGATAAAAATTCAGAAAATATCAATGGAGCAGACAAGGATGTGAACATGATGAAAAAAAAAAAAAAGCCTTTTAAAAATGATCTTCATGATCAAGGAAATGAAGGAAAATACAGAAATACAGAGGAAGAACTAAAGGATATCAGTAAAACAATGAATGAGAAATATGAGAAGGCAAATAAAGATACAGAAACTTTAAAAAGGAAATAAACAGAACTACAGGAGTTGAAGACCACAAAATTTAAGAAGAAAAAAATGCACAAATGGGTTTTCTTCCAGGAAGATGACATCAGAGTAGGGAGTCAGGGCTCAACTTTCTCACAAAAACAATGGAGAAAGGGCCAAAAGCTGTTCAAGGGACTTGCTTTGGGGGACAGCAGACAATGACAGTGCTGTGCAACTCCTTGGAGAGAAAAGGACAAAAAGATGAAGAACCCAAATCAATAAGCATGAGTTATCAAACACCTTTGGCGGCTGGGAAGGGCTCCTATCCCTCACCCATAAGGCACAAAGCCTGCATAAAATATTCCTGGCTCACTACAGCCAACTGAGAGGGGAGCAGATGTCTTCCTCCCTCAGCTGTTACAATAGAAGAGGCAGGATGCGTTTGAGGGCTTCTCTTCTGTGAATTCAGCCAGGAGAACATGCTTTGAATCTTGGCTCTGGCCAGACCAAAAACACTGGAAAGCAGAGGTTGAAATACCTCCATGGAAAGGTTTGCTGATGAGTGCCAGCTGCTGGCCTGTCAGGAAACTGCAGAGAAAATCTGGTTTTATGTCTCTCTTTAGCCCCCTGGGAAAAAAATCTGTTCCCCATTACTGAGTCCCTGGCCCAATTTTGGTATCTTAAGCTGGATAGTTTTAAAGACTTACAATAAGTGTAACAAAAAATCAAAGAAAAGCTGTGAAAAAAAATAAGCGAGAGAAATTGGCAGTCAGAGTAAATTCATCACTATATTCAGATGCCTAGACATCAGCAAAGAAATTGCGAGACATACTAGGAAACAAGAAGAGATGGCCCAGACGAAGAATAAATGAAATACCCTGATGATATACGGGATTTAAGACAATTAATCAATGATAATCACACAAATCTTCTAAATCATTTCAAAGAATTGAAGGCAAATATGCCTAAAGAGGTAAAAGATATTAAGAAGACACTGGGTGCGCATAAAGAAGAATTTGAAAGCCTGCAAAGAAAAGCAAAAGAGCTGTGGAAAAGAAAGTCACCACAGATGAGATTAAAAATACATTAGGGTGCATCTCATTCTACAGCACACCCACAAGCCATGCCTGGATGGTGTACTTTTCTTATTTTCTTGTTTCATAATAAACTCTTTACTCCCTTTCCTACCTATGGTGTGTCCTTAAACTTTTTTGTGTGACAAAAGCCAAGAACCTAGAAGCCCAGAAACTAGAGTCATCTGCTAACTTTATTTGGTGAGCCAGCCAGGAGACAGAAAGGCAACTGGAGCTCCCTGTCCTCCGCTGGAGACTGGTGAGTTTTTAATTAAAGCCTGTCTATGCCCGCTTTTGTTTTATTAGCAAGGCCCTGAGATTACCTTCGGGGTCCCTGAAACGATTTTCCAGTAAGCCGCAGATCAGTCTCTGCTTCTTAATTGCCTATTCATGTTGGGTTTAACTGTGGAACTTGATTCCTGGAGGTGTCTGTGAGATGAGCTTATTCATGGGTATCTCCTAAGATCTCTGCAAAGTAGACAACAGAAAGGTCCCTAGCCAGTGGCTTTCCTAGAGGAAAGCCCAATTTGGGAGCTAAGGTCTGGGAACCAGACCCAGATGTGTCCCAAAGCCTCCTGATCCTTAGAATGTGGAGAGAGCAATATGGGCTCCTGACCTCCAGTACGCTGGCTCAGCAAGCAGTCCATTCAAACAGGTCTAGCAGTGGGACACCACCCCAGATGACTAATGCATTACCCTCCCCTAGGATAACGGGCGGCTTCTGATTGGGATGACCTGCCAACTGATGGTCTAAAAAGAGAAGAGGCTAATCTTTTCCTGCCACACCGTGTAGCTGCAGTATGGCTGAGAGCGGCCTCTGCATGGGACGATGAATTCCAGTTATGCCTGCATAAGACAGAAAGAGAGGACAGACAGATCTGAGGACCAGAGACAATGTGGTCATGTATGCTTAAAGGGGATGAGGAATGCACTACTAAACCAGTCAATTTTAAATAAACTCAGGGAAATTACTCAGAGTCAGAACCTAGAAACTCACCCTTATTTCAAAGAAAGCTGGTAGAGTCAATAAAATACCCTCGTGTAGATCCTAACTCTAGAGAAGGATAGATCCTCCGAGGAACACGAGTTTGCCTTGGATATTCATAGAAAGCTACAGAAACTTTCCCTGGGACCCCAAACTTCTGTTAACTCTCTTTTAGAAACAGCCTTCGAAATTTTCATCAATCAAGACCAAGTTGCCGAGTAGAAGCAAAGGAGGAGGGGGCAGGCATAGGGCCCAGAAACAGGCTCACCTTTTAACTCCTGCCATTAAAGGCACCATCACACCAGGGCTACCCAAATCCAGGCTCCACATCAGCAGGAACCTGACCCTAAGCAGCCTCACCATGTGGGTGGATGAAAGGGCCTGAAGCCACAAGTGAACCATCAACCATGAGGCCTTGGGTGACCCTTCATGTGGCAAATAATACTGTTAAGTTCTTAATTAACATGGGAGACAATTACTCAGTCTTAGCCTGCACTCTGCCAAACTTGGTTGTGCCTAATAAGGTGAGTGAATGAGGAATCAAATCTAGGCCATTTACTAAACCTCTCCATGACAGAATAAGGAACCTCCTCATATGTCATCAATTAAGATATTTTAAGTAACACTCCAATCCTTCCAGTGAAAAATCCTCTCAGGCAGGTAACTAATGGATACAGCCCCCAACACAGCCCCAATTCATGTCTCATTGGGGGCAGGGCTTCTCTGGACCTTTTAGCTCTGTACTTAGGATCTGCCCAGGGATTATTCTGGAGGAACGAAACTGGAGTGTCCTACATGAGGTTTCTGCCATGGATGGACACTGGGAGTTTTGTGTTTAGGCTATTCTAAAGGCAGATTTTTTCCCAAGCTAAGGTGTGTAAGATTCTCTCTCTTATGTTCTAATCTGTGTTGAACTTTGTGTTTAACTTTTAAATCTGTGTTAAATTTTGTCAGTCTGCTCATGCCTAGGAACTTGTAAATTAGATTTGGGATTTGCCTGTTACAACTTGGATAATCGTGAAAGGTAACCTAAAAATGAGTCTTTGAATGTCAATACTGTCTTGCAATTGGATTTGATGTAAAAATCACATGGAATTAGTTGCACTCCTTGAAGAGCAGAAAACTTAGCAATATTGTTACTAATAAAATAGTTTTAGTTGCTTTGTTAATAACAAAAGTGCCCAATTTGTTCTAAAGTGAAAACTTACTAGTAACTGGAACTAAGAGTTAAGATCATAATATAAATGCCTTTATATTATAAAACAGCAGAAAGATAATATCTGAAATTGCTATAACTGGTGGATTTCTCCTAGACTTACTATTGTGATGGTAAACTTAGACTAATTTACCTTTGTTATATGGTTACTTCAGGTCTAACCTCACCCTTGTCTAAACTTGCTATTGTGGTGGTAATTCTAAACGAGTTTAACTTTGCTTATGGTTATTTCATGATGACTTCTGCCTCTTACGGCTCAAGGGAATGCAAATTTGAGACATCACTGTCTCCTGTCCTTCCACTAGTATTAATGACCCTGCTTTCTCTCATGACTCCAGGTGTGGCCTAGATTGCTGCCTGGTGGAATTCTCGACCCTCAGGGTTTTAAGTCCCTTCTTCCAGTCCAGCAGCCACTGGAGTCTTATTATCTCTGAAAACTGAGTGGGGGCCTCCTACCTCAAGTACTGATGTTCCTAAAAGCAGCAAGTCATGAGAAAAAACAGGTTTCCCTGAGATTTCAATGACCTCACTGAGCATATACAAGATTAGTGTTGCTCATCCAAAGTCTGTCAAAGTCGTAATGGGAAATAAGCAAAGCTCTGATGTAAAGGAAAATGTTGTAAATTATATTTTAAAGAAAATAATTGGGAACAATTTGGTTATAAGCCAATAATTAAAAGGAATGAAATTTTTGTGCTAAACTGCATAGCCACAGTGAAGATAAATTAGAAATAGTCTTCAAAGAGTTCTTATAACTATTATTTTTAGAACCTTAAAAAGCTGTATTCAAATTGCTAAAAATTAAGTAT
Organism: Tolypeutes matacus; assembly: GCA_026826555.1. NCBI lineage: Eukaryota > Metazoa > Chordata > Mammalia > Cingulata > Chlamyphoridae > Tolypeutes > Tolypeutes matacus. The sequence continues at coordinate 5,478,136 of JAKSZT010053766.1, read as the reverse complement.
GTGCTTATATTTATGAATGAATATTCCTGGAATCCAAATTAGGCTAAACAGGATGGACAGTTCATATAGAAATCTGAATATAGAAACTGTTGGGAGAGGGGAAATGTTTTTTCCTAAGTGCTTTGTCCTACCCAGCCCTCAGGGCATTCTCTTTGGGAGAGCTATGAGGGAGGTGCTAGCTGTGGCAAATTAAAACTCTATCTTCTATGCCCGGGAATTAAGAATCAGTTTGTCCTATAACTCCCCAAATTACACCTTTTAACAGTCTTAAAATGAGGGTGGTTAGTAACCTTATTACCAAATTTCAGTAAGTAAAGGAAAAATCCTTGAAAGCTATGAAAAGATCTTTTCTAAATTATAATTAAAACAAATTAAACAATTATAATATGTTGTAGAACCTAGCTAGTTATATACTTTTAAGATTATTTGCAGTTTTAGAATGTACTAAAGAAAACAGGTTTTAGCCTCCTGTAAAGGAAGGGAAAAAAAAATACCTTGCATAAACTATAATTGTTTCAATTTTATTTGGCTTGAGTATTATCTTCCTAGGTTTATAGAATACCAAGTAAATAAATTAACGTTATATGTATTAAAACTTTAAGATGATGAAAATTGTAAGTTCATGTTTAATGAAATTAAGATAAAGTCCACTGGTTGCTAATTGTAATTTAATAAACTTATTTAAAGATAAAGTAACTAGTCTATTTGGTTGTGGTTAATTACAAGGAGTTTGTAAAAGCATTGTCTAATCTGAAGTATTTAAATGGCAAATTCCAGGCAGTAATTATTAAATAGAAACCTAAATTGACATTAATTTTAAAAAGTAAATTTATAACAGGGAAGCCTGTCAGGGGCCACCTCAATCTGCATATTAAAGTGGTGATAAGGAAAGATAATCTTGGTTCTATTGGGAATTTTAGATTTTCATAAAATAATTGAGGAGGTAGTTTTTCTTGTACTGCTTAAGTGAAATACCTGTTAATTAATGTAATCATGGTAAAAGCTAAGTTAATTTGATATGTTATACATGCATTGGAAGTGTTTAGAATGTATATAAAGACTAAATTAGATAGACTTCAGTATTGTCAAACGCTCTTGTTCATTCAAATCAGGCCCAAATACCCTGCATAGTGCCTGTCTATTTGCATTATTGGCTCAGTTGGTCACTGCAATCCCTAAAACAATAAAAGTATATACTACATCTCAGAACATGCTCCTGAAGTGGATGGAGAGTACGGTGCCGTTTCAGACTCCTACAGCATCCAGGAATGGCTTCATATGGCCAGATGTACAATCGACATTACCTCCAGGCTTGCTCTGCTTCATAGTGCCTAAGGGCACTATGCACCAGGCAAGTGAAATACTGGAGTCCACCCTCCTAGCATCTCTCTAGGATCAACAGTGCTGCAGCATGCTGGCTGGGTGAAGGACATACCAAGTGGGGTAATAATTACCAGAATAATGTGTGTAAACTTAAACAAACACAATTGTCATTATGGCCTGCTCCCATGGAGAGACAACATGTATGGTATTGCAAACCTAGAGCTTAGAGCTATTAATTGCAGCTCAAACAGAAACTTATGCATTGATTAGTGTGTTAATTAACATTAAGTACTGCACCTATATGCCTGTGAATATGATAATATCTCTTTATTCTAGATCATAGGCAGAGCAATACTGAACATGTTAAACACCCTGGTAAACTTAATTCATTTCCTAAGTAGTTAATGAGCTTGTGTATAAGATAAAGGAATGGCCTTCTTAAGCACTATCTTTATTTTGCTTGCCATTGCTTGTCTTGTTGTTACCTATACTGTCTTTGTAGTTTATGTCTAGGGCAGTGCCTCTCTTCATACCTCCCCTGGCTGTCCTAAGCCTAACCACCACTTTGGAAACTGGGGTTGACAATTTATACTAAACCCAGAAGGTCTACCACAATCTCTCCCTAGAGTTACCCAACAGCATAAAGAGCTCAAGGAAGAATGCTGTTTCCAATCAACTTTGGGAGGATGCAGCCTTTGAAGGCACCTGCCTTTCTCACTCTCATGGTCCAGTATGCTATCGTTGACCCCTTTTTGGATTCACTTACCACCATCTTCTTTATCCTTTTAGTAGGACCTTGTATCTTAAATTCTAATTAAGTTTATTTCTTACAGAATTAATACCTTATTAGTTATGCAGGAGTTTCATTCAGTTCCAACCAGGGTGCTAGACACGTCTTCCCTCAACTGCAATAGAGGTTTTACACCTCATCAGGTTGGGTCTAAACATCTTAAACAGCAGGAAGTAGCTACAGAAGAATGGCCATCACCCTTCACTATCCCCTTAAGAATAAGGGTGTAAATTCTCCAAAGGGGGAGATGAGGCAGGTTAGTATAGTGAAAGGGGGAAGGTGGCTGGCCTGGCAGACAACATGGCTGGCACACCACATGGCCATGAGAGTCCACCCAGAAACCTTCTGATATCATTTCACATCTGCTAAATGGCCACTATTAAAAAGTCAGAAAACTACAAGTGTTGGAGAAGATGTGGAGAGATAAGGATACTTATTCACTGTTATGGGAAGGTAGAATGGTACAGCCACTATGGAGGACTGCTTGGTGGTTTCTAAGGAAGTTGAATTTAGGCTTGCCATGTGACCAGGCAATACCACTACTAGGTGAGCACTGACACAAGCAGACATCTGCACACCGATGTTCGTAGTGGTGTTATTCACAATTGCCAAAGGATGGAAACAATCCAGGTATCCATCAACCAATGAAAGGATAATGAATGGATTAACAAATTGTGGTGTATACATGGGATGGAATCTCACTCAACTTTAAGAAAAAAATGAAGTTGAGAAGCATTTGACAGCATGGATGTACCTGGAGCACATTATGCTGTATGAAGCAAGCCAGACACAAAAAGATAAATACTGTATGATTGCACTATGATGAACAAATATATCATGTAATAATTGGAATATAGGTCACCAGAAAATAGAATGAGGTTAGAGAATGCAAAGCTGAGTGTTAATCTTTGCAGAACTGGCAAAAAGTTGCTTGTAAATTTTGAAATGGATAGAAATGGTGAAAGCACATAATAACTAACAGAGATATTTTATGAGTACAACCATGGTTGAAAGGGAAAATCCAAGGGCATTTATATTTCTAGAAGGAAAGCTAAAAAATGTAACACAGGACTGTATAACATGGTGAAAACTTATGTGAAATACAAATATGATAATATTGCATATATGTCTGTTTTTACAAAATATAAATACAAATAAACCAGAGACACAGAAACAAATAGCAGCTATATACAGCAGGGGAAGCATAGAGAGATTGAGAGATGATGAGATTTTTTTGTTTGTTTTTTGTTCATTATTATTATTGTTGCTGGAATAATGAAAATGCTCTAATAATGATTGAAGTGATGAATGTGCATCTATGTGATTATACCAAATACCATTGATTGTACCCTTTGGATGGATTTATGCTTTATTAATATGTATCAATAAAATCTCTGCTAAAAAAAAAGAGCAGATTGGAGCTGCCAGAAAAACAAGTCAGTGAATTCAAAGAAAGTACACTTGAAATATATCAGACAGAGGAGCAGAAATGAAAAGGAATTATAATACAAATGGCAAAGAAACACATGAAAAAATGTTCAACATCACTAGCAATTAGAGAAATGCAAATCAAAACTACAATGAGATACCATTTCACACCTATTAGACTGGCCGCTATTAAAAAGTTGGAAAATTGTAAATGTGGGAGAGGATCTGGAGAGATAGGAACACTTATTCACTGTTTGTTGGAATGTAGAATGGTACGGCCACTGTGGAGGACTGTTTGGCAGTTCCTAAGGAACTTGAATATAGATTTGCCATGGGACGTGGCAATACCATTGTTAAGTATATACTCAGAAGAACTGAGACCAGTGACATGAATAAACATCTGCACACCAATGTTCAAAGAAACATTATTCATGATAGCCAAAAGTTGGAGACAATCCAGGTGTCCATCAACTGATGAGTGGATAAACAAATAGTGGAGTATACACATGATGTAATATTATGCAGTGGTAAGAAGAAATGAAGTCATGAAATATATGGCAACATGAATGAAACTGGAGGACATTATATTGAGTGAAGCAAACCAGACACAGAAGGACAAATACTGTATGATTGCACTATTGTGAACTAATTACTTTATATGAAATATAAATATATTATGTATTATATGAATACAAGTAAAATTGCATATATAAGACCCTTTTTCTTTGAAGTTGAACAAATATAGGTTAATACTACATAATGTTAATATTAGACCAAAAAATATATATTATACTAAGTGAAGGAGACCAGACATAGAGTACTACATAATGTATGATTCCATTTATATAAAATGTAAATCAATTTATAAATATTATATTAGGTTAGTGGTTATGAAGGGCTGGGGAAGGAATGCTCAGGGGTGTGGAGTCTTTCTTTTTGGAATAATGAAATTGTTCTAAAATTTTTGAGATGATGAATGTGCAACATCGTGATTATACTAAAAGCCATTAATTATACACTTTGGATAGATCATATGGTATGTGAATATATCTCAATAAAGCTGCTTAATAAGCAAATAGCTAATTGTGCAAAAATAGCCAGAAATAGCAGCTATGTACAGCAGGGGAAGCAGAGAGAGATTGAGAGGTGAGGAATTTTCTTTGTCTTTTTTGTTATTATTATTATTGAAATAATGAATGTGCTCGAATAATGATTGAAGTGATGAATGCATAACTCTGTGATTATACCAAATATTGTTGATTGTACACTTTGGATGAATTGTATGTTTTATTAATATGTATCAATAAAATTGATTAGTTTGAAAAAAAGTAGAAAGTGGCACTTAGAAGTGCCTCTTAATTTATTGAAAGTATTGGGGTTGAAGGCAGATCAGTATTCATAATTTTTATAATTCTTTGACAATAAGTTACTTACAGACTGTAAAAAAAGACATTTAGTACACTTGTCTAAGAATATGTCTTAAAGCACTTAAAATATAACACTTTGTATGATACTAGAATCATCACATTCATTATGATTACTTATGCTACTGCTATTGTTAAAAATGAAAGACCGTGCTGATTACCAAAGTCTATCAAGCATAAAAATAATCCATGAAAAGCTACAAATCAAATAAGTTATAAACATTTGAAGAGCAAGTGGCACTAGTTAGCAGCTTATATAAAGATATATATATACATTATATATATACACACACATATGTATAAACATATACATAATATATGTGTGTGTATCTTTTGTTATTCTAGAGGATATTTGTGTAAATAAAAATAAAAAATAACTAGATGCCTTTGGGACACCATTAAGCATACCAATATATGCATTATGGGAGTCCCAGAAGAAGAATGAGATAAAGGAACAGAAGGAATATTCAAAGAAATTATGATAGACAACTTCCCAAACTTAGGAATAGATGAAAATATGCACATCCAAAAAGCCCAGAGAACTTTAAAATTATCAACATGAAGAAAGGTGCACTCCTCATATATTGATGACACTGTTGAATGAAAAGCACAGGAGAGATTTCTGAAAGCTGCAAGAGAAAAGCAACCTGTTACATATAATGGAGTCCAAATTAGACTGAATGCCAATTTCTTATCAGAAACCATGGGCACAAGAAGGCCATGGGTTAAAATACTTAAATTGCTGAAAGAAAACAACATCCAATGAAGAATTTTATATCCAGTGAGATTTACTTTAAAAAATGAGTGAAAAATTAAGACCTTACCCCATAAACAAAACCTATAGGACCTGCCCTACAAGACATGATAAAATGAGTTCTTCAGACTGAAAGGAAAGGACAACAGACAGTGGTCAAAAGCAGCAAAAAAGAAATACCTGCAGTTAAAGTAATCATTTGGTATTATGAATGCCAATATTATTGTAGCTTATTGCTTGGGATGGAACTCCACTTCTTACTTCCTACAGCTGCTAAAATGCAAATGCATAAAAAGTAATTATATGGTGTTGGTGTATGGTGTTGGACAAACAATGTACAAAGGTATAAGTGGTAAAAGTACAAAAAATGGGGGGATGGAGGGCTATAGGAACTATATGTATATATTATTTAAGTTAAGTTAGTATCAAACCAAATATGATTGTTAAATGTTTAGAATGTTAAATTTTAACCCCATGACATCCAGAAGGAAAATAAATGAAAAACAAATATCAAGATAGAAAAGAGAAGGCAGTCAGTATGGTACAAAACAAAAAGTCAATTAAATACAAAAGTTGCCATTAACAGAAAAATTGAGGGGCAAAAAAGGTATAATACAAACAAAGTCTAAATAACAAAATGGCAAAAGAAAGTCCTGCATTATCAGTAAGGGTATTAAATGTAAATGGATTAAACACTCCAGTCAAAAGGCAGAGATTTGCAGAATGGATACAAAAACATGACACAACTATATTCTGTCTGCAAAAGACTCATCTGAAAGTCAAAGATACACATAGGTTGACAGTGAAAGGATGAGCCTTGTAAGTAGTAACTAAAAGAGAACTAGGGTAGCTATACCAATATTAGATAAAATAGACTTTTAAGTAAAAAAAAAAAGTTACAAGGGACAAAGATGGTCTTTATAAACTGATAAAGCGGACAACTTAACAAGGAGATGTAATAATTATAAATATATATGCACCTAACAGCAGAACCCTCAAATGTATGAAGCAAATACAGGCAACTTTGAAGGGAGAAATTGGCAGTTCTACCATAATAGCAGGAGACTTTAATACACTACTTTCAATAATGAATAGAACATCTGCTGAGAAAATCAATAAGGAAATATAAAACTTGAATGATACTCTAAACCAACAGAACCTACCAGACTTATATACAACACTTCACCCAACAAAAACAGAATACACATTCTTCTTGAGTGCACATAAATCATTCTCCATGATAGACCATAGGTTAGGTCACAAAACAAGCCTCAATAATTTAAAAAATATTGAAATAATACAATGTATTTTCTCATATTACAATGGAATGAAGTTAGACATCAATAAGGGAAGAAGAAATGAAGAAAAACTGACAAATGTGTAAACTAAACAATATATTCTTAACTAATGAGTTAAAGAGAAAATCAGAGGTGCAATTAGGAAATATCTTGAAGAGAATGAAAATGAAATTACAGAAAACTAAATCTTATGGGATGCGGCAAAGGTATAGCTAAGAAGGAAATTTGCAGCTATAGATGCTGACACTAAAAAAGAAGAAAGACTTAAGATCAGAGATTTAACCTCAAAACTTGAAGAATTAGAAAAAGAAGAGTAAACTTAACCTAAAGAAGGCAGAAGGAAGGAAACAACAAAGATTACAGCAAAGCTAAATGAAATTAAAAAGAACAATAGAGGGATTGTGGGAAGATGCCATCATATTAGTCAGATAAAGCTCAGATCTCTCACAAAAACAATGGAGAAAGTGCCAAAAGCTGCCCATTGGACCTGCTTTGGGGGTCAGCAGACTAGGACAGTGCTTCACAATTCCCAGGAGAGTGAAGGAAAGAGAGATGAAGAAGCCAAAATAAGAAACTGTGAGTTACTAAATCTCCCAGCTGCTGGGAAGGGCTCCCCACCCACACCCCCAAGATATTCAACAGGGTTAAAAACCCTGGCTTATTGCAGCTGACTGAGGAGAGCAGATGTCTTACTCCCTGTCAACTGTTACAAGGGAAAGGAAGGGGAAGTGGGGAGGCTTTTCTTCAGTGAATTCAGCCAGTAGAGCCTGCTTTGAATCTCAGCTCTCCCCAGATGAAAACAAAGGAAAACCGAGAGAGATACACCTCTGTGGTAAGGTGTGCCAATGAGCACCATCTGCTGACTAGTCTGGAAGTTGCATGGACAAAAACTACTTTTAGTACTCTCTACGCCATCCCTGAGAGAAAGTCTGGACCCCATTAGTGAGTCCCTGGCACAATTTTGATAACTTAAGCTGTGCAATTTCAAAGACTTAGGATAAGTTGAACCAAATATCAAAGAAGAGCTGTAAAAAATAACAATTGGCAACAGAGAGAAATTGACCATGAGAGTAAATTCACCTACATATCAGATGCCTAGACATCAGCAAAAAATTACAAGCCATACTAGGAAACAGGAAGAGATGGCCCAGCCAAAGGAACAAACCAAATACCCTGAAGAGATTCAGGATTTAAGACAGTTAATCAATGATAATCACACAACTCTCCTAAATCACTTCAAACAATTTAAGAAAATATGAAAAAATAAATAAAGGATATTAAGAAGACACTGGGTGAGCATAAAGAACAATTTGAAAGTATGCAAAAAAAGTAACATACATTATGAGAATGAAAGATATGATGGATGAAATTAAAAACACATTAGAGGCACATAATACCAGATTTGAATTACTTGAAGATGTAATTTGTGATTTTGAAGACAGAAGATTTGAACTGGAAAAGACAGGAGAACAGAAGAGAAGAGAATGGAAAAAGTGGAATAAGGTCTCAGGGAACTGAATGACAATGTGAAATGCAAAAACATACACATTATTGGTGTCCCAGAAGGAGAAGTAAATGGAAAAGGGGCAGAAAGAATATTTGAGGAAATTATGACTGAAAACTTCCCTACCATTAGGAAATACATAAATATTAACATCCAAGAAGGACAATGCACCCCAGACAGAATAAACATAAATAGACCTAGCCTGAGACACCTACTATTCAGAATGACAACTATCAGAGAAAAAGAGAGGATTATGAAAGCAGCAAGCAAAAGGCAAAGCATGATATACAAGGGAAATTGGATAAGTGCCAACCTCTCATTTGAAATCATGGAGGAGAGAAAAAAGTGGTATGATGTATTTAAGGTAGTGAAAGAGTAAAACTACCAGCCAAGAATTCTGTATCTGACAAAACTGTGATTCAAAAATGAAGGGGAGTTTAAAGTCTTCATAGACAAACAAAAACTTAGAATATGTTACAAAAAGACCAGAACTACAAGAGATACTAAAGGGAGTGCGGCAGGCTGAAAGGAAAAAACAAAGCGGAGAGACTTGGAGAAGACTGTAGAAATGAAGATTATTAGAAAGGGTAAATTAAAGGGTAAAAAGATAGACTATAGTACGATATGACAACATAAAGCCAAAGGTCAAAATGGATGAAGTAAGTACCACCTTTATAGTTATAACATTGAATGTTAATGGCTTGAACTCCCCAGTCAAAAGATACAGACTGATAGAATGGATAAAAAAAATATGGGCCATTTATATGTTGTCTACAAGAGACTTATCTCAGATGTAAGGACACAACCAGATTAAAAGTGAAAGGCTGGAAAAAGATATTCCACGTAAATAATAACCAAAAAGAGCTGGAGTAGGAATAATAATATTGGACAAAATAGATTTTAAATGCAAAACTGTTATAAGGAATGAAGAAGGTTATTATTTATTAATTAAAAAAGGCAATTCAACAAGAAGAAATAAGTATTCTAAATATTTATGCATCTAACCTCAGTGTCCCAAGATACATGAGGTACATGCTTGCAAAGCTGAAGGGAGAAATAGATGTCTCTACAATAGTAGTTGAAGACTTCAATACAAAACTCCCAGTATTGGATAGAACATCTGGACAGAAGATAAATAAAGAAACAAAGAGCTTGAATAATATGATAAATGAACTAGACCTAACAGACATCTATAGAGCATTGCATCCCCAAACAGCAGGATATATATTCTTTCTAAGTGCTCATGGATCCTTCTCCAAGATAGACCAAATGGTGGGTCACAAGACAAGTCTCAATAAAATTGAAAAGAATGATATTATACAAAACACTTTCTCTGATCATAACAGAATGAAACTGGAAATCAATAATGGATAGAAAAGGGAAAATTCATAAATATATGGTGATTAAACAACACACTTTTAAACAATCAGTGGGTCAAAGAACAAGTTACAAGAGAATTCAGCAACTATCTTGAGATGAATTAAAATGAGAACAGAACATATCAACACCTATGGGACACCACAAAGGCAGTGCTGAGAGGGAATTTTCAGCCCCCAATGCTTAGATTAAAAAAGAAGAAAGAGCTAAAATTGATCTAAATGCACACCTGGAGGAACTAGAAAAAGAACAGCAAAGTAGTCCCAAATCAAGCTGAAGGAAAGAAATGCTAAAGATAAGAGCAGAAATAAATGAAATGAAGAACAGAAAAACAATAGAGAGCATCAACAAAACCAAAAGTTGGTTCTTTGAGAAGATAAACAAAGTTGACAAACCCTTAGGTAGACGGACAAAGAAAAAAAGAGAGAAGACACAAATAAAATCAGAAACGAGAGGAGGGACATTACTACTGACCCCATAGAAATAAGAGTGATCATAAGAGGATACTATGAACAGCGTATGCCAAAGAACTAGAAAATGTAGATGAGATGGACAAATTCCTAGAAACACATGAACCACATACACTGACTTTAGAAGAAATAGAAGACCTCAACAAACCAATCAAAAGTGAAGAGATGGAAAGAGTCATAAAAACCTCCCAAAGATGAAAAACCTAGGACCAGATGGTTTCACAGGTGAATTCTACCAATCATTCAAAGACAAACTAATATCGATCTTGCTCAATCTCTCCCAAAAATTTGAACAGGAAAGAATGCTACCAAGCTCATTCTATGAAGCCAACATCACCCTAATGCCCAAACCAGTTAAAGGTACTACAAAAAAAGAAAATTACAGGCCAATATCTCTAATGAATATAGATGCAAAAATCCTCAACAAAATACTTGTAAACAGAATCAAAAGCACATAAAAACAATTATACACCATGATCAAATGGGTTTTATCCCAATTATGCAAGGATGGTTCAACACAAGAAAATCAATTAGTATAATAAACCACATCAGTAAATTGAAGAAGAAAAACGACATGATCCACTTGATTTATGCAGAAAAGGCATTTGACAAAATACAGCACCCTTTCTTGATAAAAAACACTCCAAAAGATAGGAATAGAAGGAAGCTTTCTAAATATGGTAAAGTGCATATATGAAAAAATCTTAGGTAGCATTGTACTCAATAGTAAAAGAATGAAAGCTTTCCTGCTGAGATCAGGAACAAGATAAGGTTTCCCACTGTCACCATTACTATTCAATATTGTGCTAGAAGTTCTAGGTAGAGCAATTAGGCTAGACAAAGAAATAAAAGTCCCTCAAATAGGAAGGGAAGAAGTAAAACTTTCACTATGCACTGATTACATGACCCTATATCTTGAAAATCCTGAAAAATTTACAACAAAGCTACTAGAATTAATAGATGAGTTCAGCAATATGTCGGGATACAAGGTTAATAAGCAAAATTCAATAATGTCTATAGAGACACTACTGATGTGCAATCTGAGGAGGAAATCAGAAAAAAACATTCCATTTATAATAGTGACTAAAACAATAAAATATTTAGGAATAAACTTATCCAAGGGCATAAAGACCTGTGTTCAGAAAACTACAAAATATTGCTAAAAGAAACTGAAGAAGAATTAAATAAATGGAAGGACATTCCATGTTCATGGATTTGAAGACTAAATATTGTTAAGATATCAATTCTACCCAAACTGATTTACAGATTCAATGCAATCCAAATAAAAATCCCAACAGCCTTTCTTGCAGAAATCTAAAAGCCAATAATCAAATTTATTTAGAAGGGGCCCCGAAGAGTCAAAATTGTCTCAAATAAGAACAAAATTGGAGGATTCTCACTTCCTAACTTTAAAGTACATTACTTAGCTACAGTGGTAAAAACAACACTGTACTGGCATAAGGACAGAAAGATTGACTAATGGACCTGAATTTAGAACTCAGAAATTGCTCCTCACATCCACAGTCAAATTATTTTTGACAATGCTGTTAAGCCCACCCAGCTGGGCCAGAATAGTCTATTCATCAAAGGTGCTGGGAGAACTGGATAGCCATATCCAAAAGAAAGAAAGAAGATCCCATGTCACACCTTATACAAAAATTAACTCAAAATGGATGAAGGACTTAAATATAAAAACAACAACCATAAAACGCCTAGAAGAAGATGTAGGAAAATATCTTCAAGCTCTTGTGTTAGGTGCTAATTTCTTAAACCTTACACCCAAAGCATGAGCAACAAAAGAAAAAAAATAGATGAATGGGACCTCTTCAAAATTCCACACTTTTTAACCTCAAAGGACTTTGTCAAAAGAGTGAAAAGGCAGCCAACTCAATGGGAGAAAATATTTGGCAGTCACATATCCCATAAGGGTTTAATACTCATGATATATAAGGAGATTTCACAACTGAAAAATAAAAAGACAAAGTATCTGATTAAAAAATGGGCAAAAGTCTTGAAAAGACAACTGTCTACAGAAGAAATACAAATAGCAAAGAAACACATGAAAAATATTAAATATCACTAGCAATTAGGAAAATGCAAATCAAAACTACCATGAGATATCATTTCATACCTATTAGACTGGCTGCTATTAAAGTCGGAAAACTGTAAATGTTGGAGAGGATGTGGAGAGATAGGAATACTTATTCACTGTTGGAGGGAATGTGGAATGGTATAGCCACTATGGAATACTGTTTGACAGTTCCTAAGGAAGTTGAATATAGACTTGCCATAGGCCCTAGCAAAACCATTGCTAGGTATATACCCAGAAGAACTGAGAACAGTGACACAAATAGATATCTGCACACCAATGCTCATAGCAGCATTGTTCATGATAGCCAAAAGTTGGAGACCATCCAGGTGTCCATCAACTGATGAGTGGATAAACAAATACTGGAGTATACACACGATGGAATATTATGCAGCGCTAAGAAAAATGAAGTTGTGAAACATGACAATATGGATGAATCTGGAGGACATTATGTTGAGTGAAGCAACACAAAAGGACAGATACTGTATGATTGCCCTATTATGAACTAAGTATATTTTGTGAAATATATATATATTATGTGAAAGATGAATATGGATAGAATGGCATATATAAAACTGTTTTTCTTTGAAGCTTAATAAATGTAAGTTAATCCTACAAAATGTTAATATTAGACAAAAAAACAACATTATACTAAATGAAGGAGACAGACAGAGAGTACTGCATATTGTATGATTCTATTTATATAAAATGAAATATAAATCAATTTATAAAGATCAAATGAAATTGGTGGCTACATAGGTCTTAGGAAGGAATACTAAGGGGTGTGGAGTCTTTCTTTTCTGAGTAATAAAACCGTTCTAAAATTTTTGAGATGATGAATGTACAACATTGTGATTCTACTAAAAGCCATTAATTATACAGTTTGGGTAGAATAGCCAGAAACAGCAGCTGTGTACAGTGGGGGAAGCAAAGAGAGAATGAGAGGTGAGGAATTTCCTTGTTTGTTTGTTTTTTGTTTATTATTTTTATTGAAATTATGGAAGTGCTCTAATAATAATTGAAGTAATGAATGCACAACTATGTGATTATACCAAATACCACTGATTGCACACTTTGGATGAATTGTATGATTTATTTACATGTATCAATAAAATTGATCTGTTTTTAAAAAACAACAGTAGAGAGAATGAATAAAACGAAAGTTGGTTCTTTGAAAAGATCAATGAAATTGACAAATTTTTAACTAAACAAATAAAGAATAAAAAAGAATACAAATAATGAAAATCAGAAATGAAAAGAGGAACATTACTACTGAGCCTGTTGAAATAAAAAGGACTACAAGGGGTACTATGAACAACTGTAAGCCAGTAAATTAGATAACCTAGATAAAATGTACAAAAAATTAGAAACACACAAACTCCTACACTGATGTGTTAATCACAGTTTTCTAGGGAAACATAATCAACAGGAGGTACATGTAAATATTGTGTTTGTTACATATCACTATGGAGTTAGCAAGTCCAAATTCCATAGGACAGTCTCCAAGTTGAGAACTCTGAAGAAGGTTTTGGATGAATTCCTAAGAAGAAGCTGGTTGACTGAAGAAGAGATGGAAATTCTCTCTTCTGACTTCTGAAATCATCATTTCTCCTTTTAAAGTATTCTGATTGGATGAGACTTCTCTCATTGTTGAAGCCAAGAGATCCTGTAGTCTTCTGTCTCCTGGCATAGGGTTTGTTTCTTTCCTAACCTTCTATAATAATAAACATATGCTTTATTTTGCATGAATTATTAAAACATTTTTAAAGAGTATTTGAATCTTGGGTTGATCGCATGTCTTATTATAAAAATGCCGTCAATTCTGTTATTCTTCTCATTAATTTTATTATTTTCATTTTAATATAGTGTCATTTTGCTATTTAAATTCTGAGCTCTGTTTAAATCTCCTATAATTTCATAGGGTCATATGTTTCTAGATATTGTCCAGTTGACCTATTTTCTAAGACTTTAACTTAAATTAACTTGAAAATAATGTCACCTCAAATTTTATGAAAATACTTTGATATGTTGAATATTTCATTTAACAACTACAAGGCACCATATATATAAAGTCTCTTAGGAGGCCCCAGCATTCTCATCATGCAAACTCTTAGCCATACTAAAGGCTTCTTTAAGCAGAATAAAAGATGACACCCTTTGGAGTTATATTTCACACTCTGAAATGTCTCCCAGAATAACATCAGGTTAGAACAATCTTATGTTGACCATTATCATCCTCCAGGTTGACTGCCTAAGAAGGAGGATCAAAAGTAGGGTCTTTTTCCATAGTTTTTTTGGACTTAAGGGATCTTCTGAACTTTCTCTGAAGATATTTTCTATACTTTGATATTCAACAGTAAAGCAACAACTACTTCTACCAAGGAGCATTGACTATCCCTAAAGTAAGATCAGCATTCCACCTTGGTTCTTTTATCCTGAAATGAAGGAAAACTTCATGAGTAACAATGAAAATAATGTAATCATGATCATCATCAACAACAATTAGTGTATTAAACACATCATACTAATTCCTTTACATGCATAATGTAAAGTTTATTTATTCAACAAACTCCTATGGAGGACCATCTCTAGACCATTAAAATCTGGTGAGACTTTTCAGTTAATCAAGATGGTAGAATAAGAAACTCCAGGATGCTGCTCCCCCATAGAATTTAAAACAACTTGCAAAAACTGGAAGAATGATCTTCTTCAAATTCTGCAAAATAGTTAAAGGGTTGGGTTAACTAGGTGAGTGCCAAACCAAGAAAATGTAACTTAAAAATGGTAGGAGAAGCTTATGATGCACTAGTTGGTCTCTCTACCAATCCCTTCCTGGTAGTGGGTAGAGTGGCCTGTGCCCTCATTGTGGGTATCTGGACATGTTCAGGAGGGATCAGAGTAATCTCTATGTATAAATTGGTATGCCTGTATATTATTGCCAAACTATTGGGTGGCTCACCCTCCTAGAACTTGCCCTGCAGGCAGAAGCCGATTGCTGAAAACTGAATCAGCATAAAAGAAAAATTAAATCAAAGCAGCCTGAAGCAAAAGATTGCCAGCATTAAAACATAAAATGGGGCACTTATGGGGGGGGGAGTCTATTTCATAACATTTTGATTCCTGTAAATTGGGAAATTCCTAAGGCCATGAGATCAAGCCCAGGACAAGACACAAGCTCAGAAAAGATGGAAAGGATCCTGTACTTTGGCATCAAGCTGATCTTCTTGATAGTAGGTCTAAATTATGAAGGCAAGCACCAGCAAACACAGAGCCAATTTGCAAATATGGGGAAAAGTGGTATTTTTTGTTTGTTTGTTTCAATTTGGGTTTTTTTTGTTTTTTTTTTTTGCATTGTTTTGTTTTTGTTAGCTACTGGCACACAAAGAAATCTCTGTGTGATTACTTGCTGAATAAAACTAAAGGAACAGAGATCAGAGACTAAATCTGAGTTAACACATTAAAATATTAAAATGAACAGTGTGCAACAAAAGATTACAAGACAAATACAGAGACATGAAATGATGGCCCATTCAAAGGAACAAAATTAAAAATTCAGAAACCATTCACAAAGAAAACCAAACTTTGGACAGAGCAGACAAAGATTTTTTTAAGAAAACTAATCTTCAATATACTCAAAGAGCTAAAGAAAACACAGAAAAAGAATAAAAGGATTTCAGAAAAACAATGAATGAACAATATGAAAAGCTCAATAAAGAGATGGAAATTTTTCACTATAATAAACTTTATTTTTAAAGAAGTTTTAAATTACAGAAAAGTTACATCAAAAGTATAAGAGATTCCCAATACCCCATCCTTTCCCCTTTCCACATCTTCCTCTATTAATAACAACTTAGAATTGTGTGGTACATTTGTTACAATTGATGAATAAATATAGAATATACAATATTCAATAAATGTTGAGGCATTGCTACTAACCAAGTCTATAGTTTACGTTGTGGTTTACACTTAATTCCAATGCCTTAAAAATGCCCTAAGCGGGGACCGGGTAAAAAAAAAAATAAAAAAATAAAAAAAAATAAAAAAATAAAAAAAATGCCCTAAGTTCCACATATTATTCCCTCCCCTACCCTCAGAACCTCTGGTAACCATTAACTTTATATAATTGTTACATGTTCTCCCATTACTACCATATTAATAAGTTTGCTTTGTACACTTATTACAAACAAACAGCATTCCTCCTGTTTGTTTGCTCATTCCTCAACCTTGAGAATTTAGAAATGGTGATGCTTGTTCTGCCTCAGATTGAGAGGGGACTTAGAATTTATGGGGCAGATGGAAGGAACTGTTTTGCTTGCAGTTGTAGATGCTCTCTGTTTTTTGGGATGGGGATTGTCCATCATCAACATTTTATCTGGGTTGAGTCCAGTGAACTGGAAAGTAGTGTTGGCTTCAATTCTTCTGAGATTCAGGACTAAACTGCAATATGAACAGACTGAAGATTTAAGTCTCTGAGACATGTTTAATGAGTATAGTACTAAAAATAAAAGGGGGAGAAGGGTCATATATAGGGAAGTTATAAGTGAGAATTATCCTGCTACATTGGGAAAATAGGTTGTCATATATTCCAAGGTAAGGCCACCACCTTGATTTCAATGCATTGTGTGCCTTGCCTATAGTGTTTGGATGACTCTAGCTCCCTTAGGAGCACCCCTATTTGAGACTTTGTTCACAGTGGCAGTTAGTGAGATATGCCTGACTCATTTTGAAATCTCTTAGCCATAAAAACTCTTTTTATTGCTCTTTTTATTGCTCTTTTTATTTGATGTTTCCTTCTTTTGGTCAAGGACTTTTTCCAAATGTATCACTGGTTGGTGCTTAGTGCTAATCTTTCAGTGCAAGGGAGGCTCATCCCAGGCAGTCATGTCCCACACCAGGGAGAAGGTAGTACATTTATTTGCTGAGTTTGACTTAGAGGGAGTCCATATTTGTACAACAAGGAGGTTTTCAGAAAGTAATTCTTAGGCAATATTTATTAGGCCAAGTTTTAATTTTACAAGAATACAGTTTATAATTACATGTATTAATATTGAGGGCTTGACATATTGGTCTGTATTCTTTTGTTAGGCACTGGCTATGTACTTGGGAGATTCTTGCCCCACTATTTGAGAATGTAGCAGAACTCCCCAGGATGGGAGTTTAGTATTTTGTTTATTGTGTGGGTCTCCACCCACTGAGATAACATCCTATGACAAGATGAAAACATTCATATTCCATAGAAGCATGCCCCAGTTTCATCCTTTCCCATACATTCCCCCTCCTCTGACACCCTACACCAGTGACCCTCCCCTGCCATATTTGTCAAAAGACCATTCCCACAATTGTATTTTCAACCATAGACTTCCACCTCTCCACAGTTCACCTGTTTCTTCCTAGCCCTCCCCTAGTCCCATGGCTAACTCATCCCACCCCCCAACACCTGCTCACCTCACACTCCAATACCATCAACCCCACTCACATCTCTGCATCACCATCACTCCCATCCAATGCCAAACCACCCCCTTCCACTGTATTATAGAGTCTGCCCCGGTTGAGCATCAGCTCACCACTCTCTACTCTGTTTCTGACTCCTGGTACCCTATCTTCCAGACTCTATCTCCATGAGTCTGCTAAATATGCTTAGGTCATATCAGTGAGGTCATACAATATTTGTCCTTTAGTGACTGGCTTACTTCACTCAACATAAGGTCTTTGAGATTCATCCATGTTGTCATGTGTGTCAATACTGCATTTCTTATTACAGCTGAGTAATATTCAATTGTATCTATATACCACATTTTACTTATCCATTCATCAATTGATGGACACTTGGGTTGCTTCCAACTTTTTGCAATAGTGCATAATGCTGCTATGTACATTTGGTTTGCATATATCTCTTTGTATACCTGCTTTCAATTCTTCTGGGTATATATATAAAGGTGGGAATACTGGATCATATGGCAGTTCCATCTTTAACTTCCTGAGGAATCACCAAACTATCCTCCACAATTCTACATTCCCACCAGCAGTGGATGAGTGTTCCCATTTCCTCTGCATCTTCTCCAACGCTTGTAGTTTTCTGTTTTTTTAATAGTAGCCAGTCTAATGGGCATAAGATGATATCTCACTGTAGTTTTGATTTGCATTTCCCTAATAGCTAATGATGTTGAGCATCTCTTCATGTGCTTTTTAGCTATATCTATCTCCTCAAATGTATTTGTACTTGATAATTTGACTACAACTAGAATTGAAAGACATCTGATATTCAGATACTGACACAGACTCAAATTTTCACAAATACAAATATTTCTCTGAAATATTTGTTAGAGCTTGTAAAGAAACAGCTGTGATTTTATATTTAAAAAAACCAACTTATTAATAGCTTACTAATATAAAACTAATAGCAGATATGGACTATAGCTAGTAATAATATGTTGATGATGTCCTTTCATAATTTGTTACAAATATTTCACAGCAATGCAAGGTATTGGTGGTGGGGTGATATATGGGAGCCCTATCTGATATTATAGATTTTTGTTTTGTAAGTTCACAACTTTTACACTTATTGTTTATGTATGTTCATGTATGAATGATATACTTTAATGAATTTTTAAATGAAAAAATACACGTTTTAAGAACTTTAAAAATACACTTTAAAATTTTAAAGTGTAGAAAATGATAAATATCTTTTTTAATGCAATAAGTGAAAAGCATTGTATACTTGCACCCTCATCGTACTTATTAATGATGTCTTTCAAACAAATATGACTGATCCTTAAAGGCCACAGTTAATTTTTTTAATACTTTTATATATAAATTTTATTTATATATAAACAAATATAACTTATTCTTAAAGGTCACAGTTATTTTTTTAAATCATTTTATATATAAATTCCATTTTATTTTATTTCAATGGCCTACTTTTTTCCTAGTTATAGATTGCATTCTGTAATTGAGGATAAGACAGCTTTACATTAGCAATTTTCCTTTTGCATGTCCTTTGACAACATGATGGATTTATGCTCAGTAAAAATAGAGCCAAATGTTTCCCCCATATGATATCTTTCTCATGTTGTATATTTTAACACAGGTCACATTTTGGGCCTGCTGTGCTTCAGAATATTCCTTGATGCCAGCTATTCACCATCAGTAAAATGTTGGGTCCTTTTTATTTCCAAGATTTCTAGATTACTTGTTTGTTTGTTTTCTATGACTTCCTGAACTTTCTTATAAAGAAGTAAGGTGTGCAAATTGCTGCTAATAACATTGTTGGAACCTGGTCAAAAAAGGTCTCCAAAATGAAGAATATTCCTGAAACCCAGCATTCATGTCAAAAGCCAGCTATAACAAGGATCTTTTCACAGCCAAATCCAAACTTGCCATTCTTATTTGTTATTTAAATGATTTGCCTGAGACTCATTGTGAGTGAAATATCTATACAATTATTTGAGAAAAGCAGACTTAAAATTGCTCTGGTAGCTCTATCATTCTTGTCATTATTAATTTTTGCAAATCAGAAGTATGCCTATTTGGAACCAAACAAATGCTAGTGTTGCAAACTTATTTAATGAAGGAAACAAGTTTAAACTTTATTTCCTCTTTTAATGCAGCCAGAGGTTGTGTTTATTTAGAAAGTTAACATCTATCCAGACTATGCATTCTCATCAATGCCATGCCAAAAAAATACAGTCCTAAAACCACTCATTCCATAACTTCTTCATTTTCTGACCTATGGGTATTATTATAGAAACTAGATCTATTAAGAAATTACCTCTGGTGCAGTCAGGGAAGCTTGGTAGCTTGTGCAATAATTTGCAAATAGTGGTTTGAGAGAAGTAGTATGCAAAAAATACATTCAAACCATGACCTTTTTACATTGTCAAAGTGAATGTTTGGCTGGGCTTATTTCCAAAATAATAAAAGAAGTATATCCAAGAGCTAGGTATGGTTGGGAAATCATGCTTGGCAGCTAAAGATGGTATCAGAGGAGGTAGTAAGTGATTCCTTTGGCCTTTGGAATCATTCACACTCCAGATCAAATCTCCAAGTGATATTTGGAGAAATGTCTATTCAAGTCTTTTTCTCATTGTTTAATTAGGTTGTTTGTCTTTTTGTTGTTGAGTTGCAGGATTTCTTTATAGAGTTTCGATAGTAAACTCCTATCAGATATATGATTTTCAAAATATTTTTTTCCATTCTGTGGGTTATCTTTTTACTTCTATGATGAAGTCATTTGATGTACAATAACTTTTTAATTTTGATGAAGTCATTTTTTTTCTTTTGTTGTTCATGCTTTTGGTATGGAGTCTAAGATACCATGGCTTAACGCAAAGTTCTGAAGGTTCCCTATGTTATGTTTTCATCTAGGTGTTTTATAATTTTGGTTCTTCTATTTAGGCCTTTGATTCATTTTGAGTTGAGTTTGAATAAGGTTTGAAATTTTTGAACTCTCAATTCAATTGCATTGGTTTATATGCCTGTCTTTGTGCCAGTGTCATGCTGGTTTGCTTACTTTATCTTTGCAATAAGTATAAAATCAGGAATTGGGAGTCCTTCAACTTTATTTCTCTTTTTCAAGTTGGCTTTGGGTATTCAGAGTCCCTATGCTTCCAAATTAATTTGATGTTTGGCTTTTCCATAGCTGGAAAAAAAGCTATTGGAATTTTGATTGGAATTGAGTTGAATTTGAAAGTCACTTTGGGTAGAATTGACATCTCAACTATATTTAGTCTTCCAATCCATGAACACAGAATGTTGTTCCGTTTATTTAGGTTTTCTTTGATTTCTTTCAACATTGTTTTGTAGTTTTGTAATAAGTTAAATTTATTATAGGATATATCATTCTTTTAGTTGCTATTGTAAATGGACTTATTCTTAATATCTTATGCAAATTGTTCATTACTAGTGAATGGAAACACTACTGATTTGTTTGTGTGTTGATCTTGTACCCTGCCAATTTCCTGAATTCATTTATTGGCTCTGGTAGCATTTTGTTAATTTTTTAGGATTTTCTATGTATAGGATCATGTCATCTAAAAAAGGGAAAGTTTTACTGCTTCCTTCCCAATTTGGATGCCTTTCATTTCTTTTTCTTGCCTAATTGTTCTGGCTAGAATATCCAGTACAATATTGAAAGAGGTCATTCTTGTCTTGTTCCTGATTTAGCAATAAATCTTTCAGACTTTCATCATGTTAGCTATGAGATATTCATGTATGTCCTTTATCATGTTGAGGGAGTTTCCTTTTATTCCTAGTTTTCTCAGTGTTTTTATAAAGAAGCGGTGCTGGATTTGTCAAATGCCTTTCCTGCATTGATTGAGATGATCCTGTTTCTTTCCCCTTAATTCTGTTACTGTATTACATTGTATTAATTGATTTTCTTATGGTTAACCACCTTTGTATACCTAGGATAAATCCTACTTGTTCATGGTGTAGAAGTCTTTTAATGTGCTGTTGGATTCAGTTTGCTAGTGTTTTCTTGAGAATTTTTGTGTTTATTTTCATTAGTGATATTGGTCTGCAATTTTCTTTTCTTGTAGTTTCTTTTTCTGGTTTTGGAATTAAGATGCTGCTGGCCTCATAGAATGAGTTAGGAAGCATCTATCCTAATCAACTTTTTTGGAAAAGTTTGTGCAGGATTGGTGTCAATTTTTCTTGGAATGTTTGATAAAATTATACAGTGAAAACATCTTGACTTGGGCTTTACTTTATTGGGAGATTATTTACTACTGACTCAATCTCTTTGTTATTGTTGAGATCTACTATTTCCTCTTGAGGCAGTGTAGGTAGTTTGTGTGTTTCTAGGAATTTTCTCATTTCTTCTAGGTTATATAATTTATTGGTACACAATTGTTCATAGTATCTTCTTATAATCCTTTTTTCTTTCTGTGGAGTTAGTAGTAATATCCCCTCTTTCATTTCTTATTTTAGTTATTTAAGTCCTCTCTTTATTTTTCCTTTGTCAGTCTAGCTAAAGATTTGTCAGTTTTATTGATCTTTCAAAGAACCAACTTCTGACTCTGTTTTGAATGACAGTTTTGCCAGATATAAAATTCTTGTTTGGCAATTATTTTCTTTCAACCCTTTAAATATTTAGCTCCACTGTCTTCTTGTCTCCATGGTTTCTAATCAGAAATCAGCATTTCACCTTATTGTGACTCTTTTGTACATTGTATATTGCTTTTCTCTTGCAGCTTTCAGAAATCTCTCCTTGTTCTTTGTACCTCAAAGCTTGACTACAAAGTATGTGGGTATGATTTTCTTAAGATTCTTGAATATGTATATTCATATATTTTGTTAAATTTGTGAAGTTTTCTGCCATTATTTTTACATATATTTCTTCTGCTCTCTTTCAGTTTGCTAGGCTGCTGTAATACAATATACTAGAAATGGGTTGGATTTTACAATGGGGATTTACTAATTTGTAAGCTTACATTTCTAAGGTTGTGAAAATATCCAAATGAAGCTTCATAAGGCAGTGCTTTTCTCCCCAAAGACTGGATGCCAGTGATCCTGGACCCCTCTGTCATATGGCAAGGCAGATGGTGGCATCTGCTGATTCCCTTGTCTTCTGGGTTTTGTTGCTTCAGCTTCTGGCTTCCTCTGGCTTTCTCTCTGCTCCTGTGGCTTTCTCCTATCTCTATCTCTATTCATCCCATTTATAAAGAACTCCAGTAACAGGATTAAGAGCTACCCTAGGCCATGCCTTTCTGAATTAGCCTAAACAAAAGACTCTAACTGAAGTAACCTAGTCAAAAGATTACACTCACAACAGGTTTCCATCAACAGGAAAGGATTAACTCTAAGAATATAATTTTTGGGGGGTCCATCCAGCTTCAAATTGTCACATGCCCCTTCCTCTCATTCTTCTTCTAGGTCTCATAATAATGCACATGTTGGTACAATTAATGGTATCCCACAGGTCTTTTAGGCTCTGTTCACATTTTTCATTCTTTTTTCCTCTGCCTTCTAGCTTGACTCATTTAACTGTCTTGTGTTGAGTTCACTGATTCTTTTTTTTTGCCACTTCTATTCTACTGTTGAAACCCACTAGGTAATTTTTTATTTCAATTATTGTGGCCTTCAACACCAGTGTTTCTGTTGTGTTCCTTTTTAAAATTCCCATCTCCTATTGACACAGAAAAGGCATTTGACAAGATACAGCAACGTATCTTCTTGATAAAAAACGCTTTGAAATATAGTAGTAGAAGGAAATTTCCACAATATGATATATATGAAAAACCCACAGCTAACATCATACTCTACTCAATAGAGAAATGCTAAATGTGTTCCCTCTAAGATCTGGAATAAGATAAGGAAGCCAACTGTCACTGCTCTTGACAGTGAGAGAAGATCAGCAAATAGAAGTATTTGCCCAAATAGTTAGACAAGAAAAAGTAATAAAGGGAATCCATATTGGAAAGAAAGAAAGAAGTAAAACTTTCACTATTTGCAGATGACATTATCCTATACATAAAAAGTCTCCAAAAACTACAACAAAGCTTCTAGAGCTGACAAATGAGTTTAGTAAAGTGTCAGAATATAAGATTAACAAGCAAAAATCAGTAGAATTTCTATACACTAATAATGAGCAATCTGAGGAGGAAATCAAGAATAAAATTTTATTTACAATAGCAACTAAAAGACTGAAATATCTAGGAATAAACTTAAATAAGGATGTAAAGGATTTGTACACAGAAAACTACACAACATTGTTAAAGGAAATCAAAGAACACCTAAATAAATGGAGGAATATTCATGGATTAGAAGACTAAATACCATTAAGATGTTTATATACCCAAATTGATTTACAGATTTAATGCAATCCCAATAAAAATTACAACAGCATTTTTTACTGAACTGGAAAAGCCAGTTATGAAATTTATTTGGAAGGGCAAGGGGTCCTGAATAACCTAAAGCATATTGAAGAGAAAAACAAAACTGGAGGAATCATGCTTCCTGACTTTAAAGCATACTACAAAGCTACAGTGGTCAAAACGGCATGCTATTGGCACAAGGATAGACATCCTGACCAATGGAACTAAATTGAGATTTCTGATCTAGGCCTGAGCATATCTGGCCCACTAGTATTCTACAAGGCCACCAAGCCCACTCAACTGGGACAGAATAACCTCTTCAACAAATGGTGCTGGGAGAACTGGATATCCATATCCAAAAGAATGAGAGAAGATCAGCATCTCACACATTATACAAAAACTAACTCCAGATGGATCAAAGAACTAAATATAAGAGCCAAGATCATAAAATTCCTAGAAGACAAAGTAAGGAAGCATCTACAATTTCTTGTAGTAGGAAATATTTTCATTACTTTACACCCAAAGTATGAGCAACAAAAGAAAAAATAGATAAATGGGACCTCCTCAAAATTAAAAACTGTTCTGCTTCAAAAGAGTTTGTCAAGAAAGTGAAAAGCCAGCATAGTCAGTGGGAGAAAATAATTGGAAACCACTTATCCAATAAGGGTCTAATATCCAGCATATTTAAAGAAATCTTACATTTCAAAAATAAAAAGACAAACAACCCATTTAAAAAAATGGGCAAGAAATTTGAATAGACACTTTTCCAGAGAGGAAATATAAATGGCTGAAAAGCATGTGAGGAATTGTCAAACCATTCTCCACAATGGCTGCACCATTCTACATTCCCACTAGCAGTGGATGAGTGTTCTCATTCCTCCATGTCCTCTCCAACACTTGTAGTTTTCTGTTTTTTTTTTTAATAGCAGCTAGACTAATAGGTATAAGATGATATCTCACTGCAGTTTGATTTGCATATAACTACTCTGTAAGACATCTGAATTATTCATGTATATTTCTGCATTTTGCATATAATTAGGCTACTGCCTTTAAAGTATCAGTAATGCTATAAAGCTTAGTTCTGTGCTGAAACCAAGTAAAAAAATCAAGTCTCATGTGCTCAGTACAAATTAATTTGCATTGACTACAACTAGAATTGAAAGACATCTGATATTCAGATACTGACAGACTCAAATTTTCACAAATATTTCTCTGAAATATTTGTTAGAGCTTGTAAAAATACATCAGTGATTTTATAAAGAAGTAACTTACTAGTTACTTATGAATTTAAAATGAATAACAGAGCTAATAAAGAACCACTTATTAATACTCAAAGGGAGAAAAAAATATTGGCAGAAGATCTTAAAATGGGTATTTCTGCTACAAACCATATATACATTATTTTTTAAAAAAACTTTGCATTGTACAACTTGATGCACATTTGTGTGTATAACCACTCATCTTTTTACTTTTGTAACCAGAAAATTAAAAAAATAACAATTTTGGTAGTAATATTAGGCACAGTTAAATTGTCACATATATTTGCAACTAGAATCAAAGTCCTGAGTTGAATCTTGCATCCTTAAACCCTGGGTTTTTTAATTTTCCTTTCAGGTGTAGATTCTGGAGGGCATTTCATTGGGACCAGGATATTAAAAACACTAAAAGTCTAGTCCAAGAGGTAAATTTTTATATCATTTGATTTTTTAAAACCTGAGGAATAGCTTCACAGCTTCTATCTTTGTACTGCCAGCTTCCACAGATAGCTTAATTTTGAAAAGTGAAGTGGTTTTTGGAGCAATTAAATGAGGCACTACTTTTACCAGAGGAAGGCAATTCGGCAGGATTTTTTTAAAACAATTTTTTCTTAAGGACTTTATATATTCCTATGGCTTTCCACCCAATTGTGTGAAAATTTGAACCTGATTGATTCAAAACAATAACATATTAGGATAATTGTTGATCATCCCTTTTTACCAATTGTGTATGAGATGATGCATATTAAACAAACAGAACTGTAGCAGACCTGGAACAGTTTAATATAATGAGTTGGAAAGAGGGAAGGTTGGTGAAACACAGATTGACCAAAATATATAGTTATTTTTGTTCTGTTTTGCTTAAAATCAACTTTATTGACATAAATTTTACATACAATAAAATACACACATTTTTAGTCAATGAAATTTCACAAATGTATCATACTCAAGTAATCAATACACCAGTCAAGATCAAGTCGTGCATCTTGAATCCTTTACATCTTTGAAGGTGGCACTCCTCTTTGGCATTCCCCATCCATCAGGATGAACTATTGGTTTTGATTTCTATCTTAGTGAAGAAGTGGGGATGGTTTCAGGGGCTTCTAGTTGGCCTCTACCATTATAATAGATCTTAGTCTATAGACCAATGAAAGGATTCTGTCAACTACTAAGTATGTCCATTCCAATGATATATTCAGGAACTAAGGAAATGTCCAGCAGGTGGATTTGTGGACCCAATGGACTTGTGATATGGAATCAGTTAAAATTTCACTTATTATCTGATGCTTATACATCTCTTCTCCTACAGGCATGCATGACAACACAGGCACAGGGTATCAGCAGCAACTCAGACTCAACATCCATCAGCCCTCAAATGATCAGGTTATATCCTTTTCTCTAATGTACAGGTACTCAAGTAAATGGCCATAGATTACTTTGTGGAAGGGCTGAGATAATCAATATTGTAGAGACTTGTCATGATGTTGCTGAGTCTTTCCTCATGGAAATCTGGCCTCTTTTTCATTTGATGGGTTCTGTGTCTAAGAATTGGCTTAGATCTTGGAATTGGGCAAAGGACTGTGACCTTCTATTAGAGTGGATGACCTCAGCCTTCTGCCCATCACCATCATTTTGCTCCTGATGCTAAGTGCTGCCACATGGTGCCTTCCCTTCTGTGACCTCAATTTTTAATTAATTTCTCTTTCCTAACATCAGTCCTGGAGAGTTCTACTGAATTGATGCCTCTTTCACTGGTGCATTCAATTACTAACTTGGTAAATGGAGTATATTCTAGGGCATCCAAGGAACATGGTCAGCTGGTAGGTTTTCTACCCTAATATCCTAGACACATTCTAGCATGCTGTATTAATCAGAGTTCTCTAGAAAAAAAAAGAAAAAATAGGATATACATAATGTAAACATTATGAGATTTTTTTGTAGGAATTGGCTCATTGAACTGTGGAGATAGGCAAGTCCAAGTTCTGTAGGGCAACCATAAGCAGAGAACTCCAATGATGGTTTGTGATGAATTCCCCAAGAGAAGTTGGCTGACTGAAGTAAAGATGGAAATTTTTCCTTCTGACTGCTGAAATCCTCAGTCTCCCTTTAAGGCCTTAAACTGATTGGATGAAACTTCTCTCATGATTGAAAGCAAACTTTTTTGTTGATTGTAGATTTAATCAACCATAGATAAAATCAATCTACTGATTATTTAAATCCATGAAATATCCTCACAGTAACAATCAGGCCAGTGCTTGTTTGACCAAACTACTGGATACCATGACCTGTCCAAGTTGTCATGTGACTATAACCATCCCACATACCCACTGCTCTGAGCCTTTTAATCCTTTCTTATTACTGTGTCACATGGCAGTCCTAGCATCTACACTTCATTGAATGTGGGTCACCATTTTTCAACCTTCCCATAGCCATCCTAATATGCATTTGGGCACTTATGGCAATTTGAGATGTAATCCTTAGGGTCTCTTGCCAGGGTGACGAAACTCTGAATCATGAGAAATATATTGACAAAATCTCCATAATCGAGATTGATATTCCACTCCCTTTGATTCAGCACAATTAAGATGCACTTCCAGGCTAAAATGTTACTCAGATCTTGCAACTCCTAGGGCATATAGTTTCTCTTCTCTGTTGGGTTGGTTCACGTCAAGAAATGGCACTAATTATCAATCTGGAGGCCAGGAGGAGAGGTCTGGGCAGATATTAAAGAGGGCAATCATTGTGGCTCCTACCCCATTTGAAGCCTCTGCATATTCTTCAAGCAAGAGAGTCTACCATCAAGAGCAGTGGGCCACTTGTTCATCATATACACACATATTTATCCATGTATGAATATGAAGTTAAAAATCCCATGAAGGGCAGTTTTTTTATCACTGTGAAGTCTCATCTCAATATAGATGCTGGGAAAATTTTCTTATATACTCCTAACACCACTACTATACCACAGGGTTTCAATGGGATTGTCTTACAATTGTCCTGATGGTCTAAATGTGGCTGTCCATTATGGCAGTTTGCATGCAGCTCACCAAAGTCTTATGTAATGGGCAAATATTGATTGCTTCTTATACTATATATTCTTAAATCTTCTGCTAAAGCAAAACCTGTATGCCCTGCCCTGCTTCAGTTCTACCTTAAAGATTTGTAAGAGCCTCCTGCGAGGAAAAATTTAACTATTTTGTTTTCTTTGCAAGTCTACAATAATAATCCTAATTCTACTCAAAACAATGTGCTTCCATTCAAATATCAGGATCATGAAGAATAGAAAAGATAATGCAAAAAGAGATATTTCATGACATTATCTCACTAAATATTTGCATGTGTGTGTCTATGTCTATCTGAGACTTTATTTCATTAATACCCTAATTTTTTGAAAAATTTAAAATATAAAAGGAAAATAAAAAGGGTATTACAATAATGCAAAATCTTCTCAGATCAATATACAGAATTAATTGTCCTTTTAGCATGGTCCAGGCTGGAAGTATACAAAGAAACAGAAATGGATGCTTTGACTAGCATCCTCTTTTTCTCTGGTTCAAGGTATCAGTCACATGTGCTTTCATTCTTGTTCCTTCTGAGTCTGTGAATCACTTCTCAATGACTGCATATTTTTGAGGTGGTAGTTGAGAAAAATAAACATATGATATTCTGTGGAATTTCTGTGTACACTTATAATGTGAACTTTTTTTCAGTGAGGGAATATTGTATGCACTCATTCACATAGAAAGAGCAGCCTATACAAATACTTAGTGAAATATCAGAATTAGTTTATCAGATTAGCTGATACTGATTTAAAACAGTAATCTTCAAAGTGAGTTAATCACACCCCAAGCCGTGCACAAAGGGAATCCATTGGGGTGCCAGAATTATAAAAATAGCATTTAATATAAGAATGAGATTAGTGTCCTCTCTCCATCAGTATGCCAGATAGTTACATACCACATATGGGGGAAGAGTCAAGGGCTCTATACCTCAAAGGGATAGATAATGGCCCCTCCAACCCCTCTTTGCTTTCAAAATGTTGTTGTTTATGTGAGCCTTGTTAAAGAGATATGCTGATTGAATTACCTAAAGTAAAACCACTCCCTAATATTTTGTATCAAATGGAGAGTGGCAATAAAAATCTCTTCTTTTTTAACTATACAGAGCTTCGCTGGTGTATTAGTCAGCCAAAGGGGTGTTGATGCAAAATACCAGAAATTGTTTTGTTTTTATAAAGGGTATTCATTTGGGGTAGAAGCTTACAATTACCAGGTTATAGAGCATAAGTTACTTCCCTCACCAAAGTCTATTGTCATGTGTTGGAACAAGATGGCTGCTGATATCTGCCAGGGTTCAGGTTTCCTGGGTTCCTCTTTTCCTGGGGCTCATTTCTCTCCAGGGTCAGTTCCTCTGTTTTCTCCACAAGGCCAGATGTAGACTATCAGGCTACTGGCTCTGTCTCTTTCCTCGTGCTTGATTCTCTCCTGGCTCAGCTGCTCTGCTCCTCTGTGTGCTTACTTTCTGGGCTCCAGCCCAAAACTCCTAACTCTGTCCTTTGCCATGTCTTTTATCTGTGAGTCCCCAACCCACCAAGGGGTGGGGACTCAATGGCCTACTGATGTGGCCCAATCAAAGCCTTAATCATAATTTAATCAAGTAAAAGTGAAACTTCCAATAGACCAGTTCACAAACATAATCCAATATCTATTTTTGGAATTCATAAGCAATATCAAAGAGCTATAACTGGTTATCTCAAGTCTTTTTTGTTCCTCGAGTGCTTAGATTTGAGAAAATCATACTACTCTGACACCCAGAGTTGTCATTAGTCCACCGGATGTCCCTAAATAATTAATAAATTATTAAAAGGGTGCAAGAAAAAAACAGAATGCTTCACAGAACACTGAGCATTAATGAAATATAATATTTTATTATGGCATAACTTGTAATACAATTATTGGATTTATTTAGCTAATATTTATTTAGCTAATATTTTATTTGCTTCTCTGTTTTTAAGACAAATGTTTTATTAATGACTTTACCTCATTTTTGTTCTTGCCTCATTTTGGCTTCAGGATTAGATTAACCCTATAGAATAAACTGGGCAGCTTTGGAATATTTTTATTATCTAGGTAAATATATGCAAATATAGAAAATATTTCCTTAAAAGTTTTATAAAGTTCACATGTAAAATGATCTGGATTTCTGGGAGTTTATGGGAGACTTAGGACTCTGAATACCAATTCTATTTCATTAATGCTCATGTTCTGTTGAAGTTTTCTGTCTTTTTCTTGCACCCTTTTAATAATTTATATTTTTCAGTAATCTTTATCTTTTATTTAGGTCGTCACATTTACTAAACAGTTCTTGTTCATAACACTCTTTATCTATTATTTATTTATTTATTATTTATTATTTTGAAATGAATGCTTGGGAGTTTTGTTTGTTGTCTTAGATTTTAGTTTCCAATGAAATTGTAGACAGAGACACTTATTACCCAGAATAACTTTCATGACTCCTTACCAGGAGAGAATAAATGATTTGCCCACTTGGTGAATGGAATAAGAGAATGGGCATGGCAGACATAGCTCAGTCGCTTTCTATTTTGGGGATTTATCCTTTTGACCATGCAACAAAACCTGGCTGGGATACCTGCAGTTTCAAGGATTTGTTCAACTCAGGAAGTTTTTAGGAGAGCAAGATGATTTGATTATATCAATTAGCCACATTTCTAGCTTAGATTTACTAATAATAAAGCTGATATTTATTTCTCATCTATCTTAATCTTACAAAAAAATTATAATTGGTTCCAAACTTAGATGAATAAAACATTATTATTTTTCCCTGGGCTACTCAAATCCCAACACAGTTCTATCATAGAAATAAAGGAAGATGTATTGTTATTGCTATATTCCCAATCCTGTGGGACAATTAACTGGCTGCAAGTATTTGATGTTCTCCACAGGTGTGTTAGTGAAAGTGGCTAGTTGGTTTTTGGTCTTTGGTTTATGAACCTTCTAACAGACTGTGAATGATATCATGGTGCTTGGTCCTAGAAAATCCAGAGGACAGGTGAAACAATGAGAAAATAGAAATCTGAATGGGTAAATGAGGATCCATAAAGGCTAATTTTACTAATTTAATGATTTATTTTATCTAGGAATTTATCATATTTGCATCCTTTAATCATTTTGCTTTGATATTCCTACTATAGTGGAAAGAGTTAATTAGTTTATCATCCAGTTTATGAATTCTGGCATAAGAATAGAAATAGGCCTCTGACATTCCTCTAGCTATATGAAATAGCTTAAATTAATAAAAAATATAAAACTTACCTTTATTGTGGCATATTATAGATGACCAAAGAGTCTTTGACACTCCTGTGGTAGTCTGAAGCTGTGTGCATACCAGAAAAACATGTTCTTAAACTTAATCTATTCCCGTGGGCATGAACCCATTGTAAATAGGACTTTCTGATAAGATTACTTTAGTTAAGATGTGGCCCACCTCAATCTGGATAGGTCTCAATCCTACTATTAGAGTCCTTTATAAGAGAATGAAATTCAGACAGAGATAGAAAAAGCCACAGGAGGCAAGAAGCTAAACCAGGGAGAGAAGGGAGAGACCAGCAGTAGCCGCCATGTGCTTTGCCATGTGACAGAGGAGCCAAGTATTACTGGCAGCCAATCTTCAGGAAGAAAGCATCATCCTGATGATGACTTAATTTGTACTTCTATCTTAGCCTCAAAACCATGAGCTAACGAATCTCCATTGTTTAAGCAAATGCATTGCATTGGTGTTTGCTTGAGCAGCAAGGAAACTAAAACCATTCCTCCCATCAAGAGGTGGGGTCTAGGTCCCCTTATCTTAAAGATATGAATGCTTTGATGATAGATATGTCTCTTGGAACATTCCTTCTTGGAACCCTAAACCACTATGTACAATCTCTGACACTGTCATGTCATACTACAAGGAATTCTAAGATAGCTACACAGAGAGGACACATGGAGAAAAACTGAGGCACCCAGCTGACAGTCACAACCCATATGACACTCATCAAGCCAACTCAGTCATCTCCACCGGTTACAGCTACTCACACTGAGGTTCCAGACAAACTGGAGAAGAGAATGATAATTGCTGCTGTGCTTTTCCCAAATTCCTGACTCACAGAAACATGAATATGATAACAGAGTTGTTGTTTTATGTTACTAAGTGTTGGAAAGATTAGAGTATTAGATATTGGAATAGTCATTGAATTAGAATCTACATATATACATACATACATACATATGTATGTGCTTGCACATGTGTGTATGTATTTTAAAGGAATCATCTAAAAGAAATTTGAACAATATACTCCAGTTTTGAGTTATAATTATCTAGAATTTAGAAAATCATGCAAGTGAATATTATTACAAACTTTTTCAATAATTTTTTTATTGTGATTTAATTTAATTTGGCAAATACCTGGATTTTAAAAATTGGGTTTCCTAATTATTAATTTCATAGCCTTTCCACCAAACTGAATGGCTTTATACATATTTAATTAGTTTTATAAGTTTTATGCTTTTTAAGAATGGGCCAGTCTAAAAAAAAACTGATTCAGAAACTCTAATTCTTTCTTAAATGGTTACCCATTACTTCCTTACTCATAAAAATCTATCATGGTACACAATGAATTTTATTAGAATAATGATTTTGAAAACAGTAATTCTAATAATATGAGTAATGCTATGAATTTCATTAAATCAAAGTATAGCATATTGAAAGCATTTATTTTAACTTACAACTTCTTTATAGTGCTTAAAGTCCTCATCTGAAAAAAACTTACAGGATGATTTTAATAGGTTTATCACAGGGATTTTCTGTCTTTTGACATGTATTGATTAGAAGGGTTTATTGCAGAGAAACTAAGTTTGTAGAAATGAATTCCTAGGTTATAAAATGAGTCAAATATCTTAATTATGAAGACATTCTTTACATTTTAATGTGGAATTCTAGTAGTAAGCACTCATGTCTCAACAAAAACAAAAAAGTAATTTTTGAGCATTTACTCTCTATCAATAAGTAGCTTTGATTCTAAATGGAAGAGTGTCAAATGTGATGCTAATGAGTAACCCCACCCCATCCCACCCCCCCGCTGCTTAGTTCTGAGGTTTAAAAGACCAGGTGGCTTTTACCAATCTATGGAACGCAAAGGATGTTTGCCTCAATTAAATAGTACTTTTCCAAATCTATTTGTGTGAGGATTTAGGTACTGAAGCTCCCAACTGGCATTTATAGGTGTGACTAGATTTCCACTTACCAAATAAAAATACACCTTTACAGCTGCTCAGCAGAGGCTTACAGGGTTTTGATCCTCATTTAGAGTACAATGACATAAAAATTAAGTAAATGTTTCATGGTTAACCAACTTTAACTTATTACATTTTTGCTTTAAGCAATAACACAAATGTGGAATTCTCCATCCATTCCCTTGAGACATAGATCCACATGTGATTACTCAAAGTGACCACTAAATGTCTCTCTTACTCCATTTCTTCTGCCCATTTTTTGCAACCTGGGCTCAGGTATAAAATCTCTGAAACCCTCACCTTTGTGCTAGCAAAAGATGTGCTCAGAATAGAATGTTTTAGAGACCAAGAAATAAGTAATTGGCACACCCCACACAGTTTCAGGAAGAAACAAAACAGATCTATGTTAGACAGTTGTTTAAGAAAGATTTGTGTTACATCCCCACATTAATCCATATCTAAGAAAGTTACCAGAATTCATTTTTAAAAGTTTATTTTAAAATGAACATAAAGCAGATGTGAAACTCAATGATTATATTCTGGCCCAGAATAAAAATGTTTTATTTAAAAGTGAAATAACTCACTTTTAGGAAACACACTTAGGGTCCCAAATAGCATATCAAGTTAATAAAATATAACTGATCTTATTTGATGAAGAGGGGAGGGAAGGTTGAAAATGAACACTTGCCAAGAACTTAACAGTTATACTCATTTTTAAAAGTGATGGTGTTACATATAGGAGGACATTTCCCTTCTTACACTTAAGTGTTTGGCTTGATTAGGAAATGTTCAGTTTTTAAAGTCTTGCATTTCTTAAGTAAGTGAAAGGTGATACTTTTCTAAAGGATTTACAAAAAGACTCATTTCAAATAACCAGTTTAATACCTAACCTCACAAGGAATAAGGGGGAAATAATTAAAACTGGTTGAAGTACTGTTTAACTTAAAAATTGGCAATTTTTTAAAAATGGGAAAATTTTGAGTATTAAGAAGATTGTGGGGTTCTGGTACATCACATTTTACTGGGATTATAAATGTGTATTGACTTGTGGTGATATCTGGTAAAAAAGAAACTCATTTGCATCTAGCAATTCTACTTCTAGGATTTATCTTAAGGAAGAATTTAACTATTTTTTCAAGGAAGTATGTTCAGTAAGTTACAATGAAAAAGAAGGACAAATTAAAAGTTAATTATTGAGAGAATGACTAAATAATTGTATACCCAAAATAATATTCATCAGTTAAAAAGAATGGATTTTTATGAGCTATGATGGAAAGTTCTCTAAGACATTTCTCTGATGAAAAATTTAAATTCCATTAGATAAGTAGAGTAGAATAGTATTTATTTTTCAAAATTCCCCACAACTAAAGTATTAGGTTGTACCGTATGAAATTGCTGACATTTAAGTATTTTTGACCTACAACAAAAGACAGCTTTGTATGGTTCAATCTATACATGGAAACAACGAGAAAGGAAACGAATGCTTTCTATGAGGCCCCAAGATTGAGTATCAGGGGAATTTTAGGTAATGTTTAAATTTTTGCAAAGAGAATGTATTCATATGTTGTGTAAATTAAATAAAATATTATTGATTGTCTAAATTAAATATGTGAATTTTCCCAAAATTTTAATATTTTTAAACCTCAGTTACTGGTGAAATCCTTAAATTGCCAACATACATAACAAAAGGAAGTACCAACAATATTTTGCTTTAGATATGTGTAGTTTTCACTTGAAATTTACAAACTCATGGGTATGAAGAACACATTGTAATCTATTCCACATCTGTGAAGTAAAGTATCTGAATTGACTCTAACTACTAAAGAAATTATATATTTTATATGACATGATAGAATGAATATTTTGGAAAAGTAGCTTGAATTAGTTAAACACTCTTGGTCTTCTACAAACAAATCACTGAACACAATCAATTTAGTAATTATTCTTTGTGAAGAATTAATCCATTAGAGTAAATAGAGCAAAATTAAATAAATTCATGTATGGCATATTTCAACTTCCATTGCAATATTTTACAATGTGCTTCATTACAGTATTAAACAATATCCTTGCATACAAACTCTTAACGATGTAATAAACTATCAAAGCCATAAGTCTTTAAGAGCTTTTAAATTGATCACAAATTATCCTAAAGTGCTAGATTTCATCCACAGACACACACATATTCACATATAGTTGGCTGGGAGTTGTAACAAAGATTCATAAGATATTAGACCTGAAACCTCAACTATATGATAATTGTGAAGGTGGTAACGTGGTGGTGTTTCTCATCTCTCAGCAATGTAAAGCTGCCAAATGTACAGAGGGTTATATCCCTTTGAATCTTTACAACAGTAAGACTTTTCCATTTAATTTATATTTTCACTCTTGCTCTTCTTTGTTTATTTGTTTGTTTATTTACTTATTTATATCATATATTAGCATGTGGAACAAAATATTAGGCATTCCTCTTAGCAGATGCCAGAGGAAGTCAGCCTGAAATGCAATATTTTGAATAAGAATAGCCCTAAGTCCTGCATCTTGTAGGAAAGTCAACCGTCTTCCAAAGGCATGTATAAATTCATTATTAACTATAATAATTTTCTTGTGGATTCCTTTAATTTTCTATATCTAGATCATATCATCTGTAAATAGAGGTAGTTTTACTTCCTTCTTTCCAATCTAGACACCCTTTAATTCTTTTTCTTACCTAATTGCTCTGGCAAGAAATTCTAGTACAATATTGAGTAGCATTGAAAAGTATTCATTTTCCTGATCTTAGTAACTGAATATGGTAAGTATGATATAGATTGTGGTTCCTTCATAAGTGGTCTTTATCATGTTGAGAAAGATCCCCCTATTCTTACTTTTCCTAGTGTTCTTATCAAGAAAGTGTACTGGATTTTGTTAAAGGCTTTATCTGATCTATTGAGGTAAACCCATGTGTTTTTTTCCCCTTCACTCCATTTATGTAGTGTCTTACATTGATTGTGTATTACACTGATTGATATTCATATGTTGAAACACCTTTCATTTCTGAGATAAATCCCACTTGGTCATGCTGTATGACCTTTTAAATATTTTATTGGAATCTGTTTACTAGTATTCTGTTAAGAATTTTTGCATCTATATGGAAAATGGATTTGTAATTTTCTTTCTTGTGATGTCTTTACAGGCTTTGATAGCAGAGTAATGCTGGCCTCATAAAATGAGTTATGAAGTACTCTCTGTTCTTGAATTCTTTGGAAGAATCTGAGTAAGATTTGTATTAATTCTTCTTAAAATGTTTGGTAGAATTCATGTATGGAAGTATTAATACTTTTAATATGTCAAAAATACCCAAAGCAATATGCAACTTCAATACAATCCTCATAAAAATTGCAGCAACCCTTTTTGAAGAAATGGAAAAACTGATCCTCAATTTCATATGGAACTGCAAGGGACCCCAAACAGCCAAAGCAAACTTGAAAAGAAAGGAACAGGGTTGAAAGACCCATACCTGTTGATTTCAAATTGTACTACAAAGTAACAGCAATCAAGATAATGTAGCGCTGGCACAAAGATAGATGAATATATCAGTTTAACAGAATGGAAAGTCCATAAATAGACACATCTATAGCAAGGTTTTCTAGGTAGGTGGAGTGGGGGAAAAAAGAGTGTCTTCAAAAAATATGTTGGAAACCCTGAATATCCAAATGCAGAAGAATGAAATTAAAAATCAACTGAAAATAGATCAAAGACCTAAATAGAAGAACTAAAACTATAAAAATATCAGGAGATAAGATAGAGACAAATCTTCATGAACTGTGATTAGGCAATGGATTCTCAGATATGACACCAAAAGTATGAGCAACAGAAAAAACAATAGATAAATTTGATTTCATCAAAATAAAAAATTTTATCCAACAAATGTAATTATCAAGAGAGTGAAAATACAACCACAGATGGGAGAAAATAGCTTCAAATCATATTTTGGATAAGGGTTTAACGTTTAAAATACATAAAGGACTTTTACAATGCAACAACAAAAAGACAAGTGACCCAATTTAAAAACGGGTAAAGGTCTTGAAGAAACTTTTCTCTAAAGATATACAAATGGACAATAAGAACAACAAAGATGTTCAACATCATTAGCCATTAGGGAAATGCAAATCAAAACCACAATAAGGTACTACTTCACACTTTTTTAAAAAAGACTATTTTTTAAAAGGAAAATAATTAGTATTTGGAGAGGAAATAGAGAAATTGGAACTCTATTGTATTGTTGGAGGAATGTAAGATGTTGCAAGGTGAGAAGCAATATGGCAGCTCCTCAAAAAGTTAAATATAAATATGCCATATGACTTGGCAATCTCACTTCTAAGTACATTCCAAAAGAGAGCATAATCAGGGGCACAAACAAATATGTACACACTGATGTTTATAGCAACATTATTAGCATAACCAAAATCTGGAAACAGCCCAAGTGTCCATCAAAAAAAAAATCAATGGATGAACAAAATGAATATTATTCAGCTATAAGAAAGAATGACGTTATCAGCTATGCTGCAACATGGAAGAACTGTGAAAATATTAAGCTCAGTAAAATAAGAAAGGCACATAAGCACAAATATTATATGATATAAGCAATAAAAATGACTAGAAATAGCAAATTCAGAGATAAAAAAGTAGATTAGAGGTTGCCAGAGGGATGGAGGAAGGGGTAATAGGGAGTGTTTCTTTGTATAGATAGATAAGTAGATAGATGATAGATAGATAGATAGATAGATAGATAGATAGATAGATAGATAACAAAAGAGTTGTTATCCTCATGTGAAGGGAGCACTAATGACTGAAAGGGAGAATGAGGGAGTTTTCTGAAGTCTTGGTAATAGATTTAGTTTCTGGTTATAAGGTTGTGTCCAATGTGTATAGCTATAATTCTGAATATGTACTTTTCTGTATGTACCTTATAACTTTTTATAAAGTTAGGAAAAACAATACTCAATTAATAAAGTTTTATTTTAAGCTTGTTATCTAAACCAGCTTCCAATCACTTCAAATAGAACTTCCAGCCAAGAACATATGAGATAGTTAAGTTTAGGTTTTCATTGAAAAAATGATCCTTTTCTGTGGTATTTTCTAACAGCTCTATTTCCATAACTTGTTGATTTATGAAGAGATATCTCATCACATTTCTGATAGTTTAGGGAACAAATCTTTATAATTTAAAAAATTCTATTCCCCTTTTGATATTCTCATGAATTAGTATGAAATTGATTAGTGAACTGAAAATTCTCTCCCATTCAGGACTTCCTTCAGAAATAAATTGAAATCCTGGTTTATCTCCAAAACCAACTAGGCCTCAGTAGAAGGTTTATTCAAAATAAGAGTGTTCAAGTGTGATAATTGTGAGAAAATGGCAGAGTAGTGAGCTCCGGGACTCAGTCCTTCCACCAGAACAACAATTAAACAGGCAGGGGCTTTCTAAAACAACTGTTTTGAAACTTCAGAAGCTGGAAGAACATTGTAAGCATCCAGGGAAGAGTAGTAGGAAGAAGCTGATAAATTACAGTAAAGAATAGTAAATTTCTGTCTCTACAGGGAAGGTACTGGTGCCTATCCCTCACTCTCTTGATGGACCACTGTGGCATCCAGGACCTGGCTAGCTTGCTGGTCATAGAAAGAGATGTAAAAATTCTCTTTCCACAGACCAGGGGTGGGCATAGCTGAACATTGACGACAGCTTTTGATTAATGACTTTGAATTGCTAGGGGCATGGCTCTGAAGGCAGCCATTGTTTCAACCCATCACAGCCAAATC
This sequence comes from Tolypeutes matacus, assembly GCA_026826555.1. NCBI lineage: Eukaryota > Metazoa > Chordata > Mammalia > Cingulata > Chlamyphoridae > Tolypeutes > Tolypeutes matacus. Next base: position 5,438,520 of record JAKSZT010053766.1, on the reverse strand, counting down.
ACTGGCAGCCATTGTTTCACCTGCCCTTGACAAAGGAAGTAGCAGAGGAGACTTAAAGATACTACGCTTCCTCAGGACTGTAGAAAAAACAGTTATTGAAAGGCTGCATTTGCTGGAAAGGCCAAGAAACCTCAGCTTGGGAAGCCCTGATTCCCTTCCCAGGGCACTTTGGAGCTGGTTTGTGCCACCTAGGTGGCTCCTTAACCCTGCTTCAACTGAGAAAGACTGACTTGAGAAAGTCCTCTCTAGCATACCCTTCCTTCCAGAATTTGCCATCTAAGCAAATCAGCTTGAGACAATGAAATGAGAGTAAGAAACTATAGAGGTAGACAATCTGGAGCAAAGATTTACAGACTTCAAACACATGGGAAAGGAGGTATGTCTCCGGGGAAACAGAAGGGACAACCAAACTCCAAAACAACTAACTTAATATAAGTGAAATACAAAACAATTAACAAGCAAAAACCCAGAACAAGATACAGGCCCAGAAAAACAGGAAAAACATTGAACACTGCATTTGTCTTAGGCAGACTTTCCAGATAGGAGGGCTGAAGCTCAAGAAAATCCCCGACTTATCACTAGCTTTGATACAAAACCAAGAAACCGACATCTCATGAAATAAATCACAGTTAACATTTTAAAATATTATAATTTAAAGTGTGTAACAAAAAAGTACAAGAAAAAGAAACAGGAAATGATGACCCATCTAAAGAAAGAGGATAAAAATCCAGGAAACTTCAATGAAGAAGACAAGGTTGTGGATATACTGAATAAAATCTTCAAAAAATGACTTAAAAATGCTCAAGGAGATGAGGGGAAGTATGGAGAAAGAACTAAAGAATATCAGGAAAATAATAAATGAGCAATATGAAAATCTTAGTAAAGAGAAAGAATTTCTAAAAAACAATCAAACAGAACTGCTGAAGTTGAAGATCACAATAACTGAAATGAAAAATTTCCAGGAGGGTTTCAAAAGCATATTGGAGCTGGCAGAAGAATCAATGAACTTGAAGACAAGACAATTGAAATGTGTCAGGCTTAAGCTAAGGAGTGGAAGAAAAAAGAATTATAAAAAGCAAAAATTATCCTAAGACACCTTTGGGACATATTAAGCATACCAATATATGCATTATGGGAGTCCCAGAAGAAGAAGAAAGAGAGAAAGGAACAGAAGAAATATTTAAAGACATAATGACAGAAAATTTCCCAAACTTAGCAAAGGATGTGAGTATGCACATCCAAGAAGACCACAGTACATCAAACAGGATAAACATGAAGAAAATGCACCCTATCATATATGGATCACACTATTGAACGCAAAGTACAAGGAGAAAGTTCTGACAGATGAAAGAGAAAACAGTATGTTATGTATAAGGGAGTCCCAACTAGACTGAGTACTAATTTCTCATCATACTTAAATTGCAGAAAGAAAACAATGACCAATGAAGAATTTTATATCTGTCAAGACTTTCTTTCAAAAAGGAGGGAGAGATTAGGACCTTCCCAGATTAACAAAAGCTGAGGGAGTTCATCACCTGCCCTACAAGATATGATAAGGTGAGTTCTTCATATTGAAAGGAAAGGACGACAGACAGTAATTCAAAGAGGCATGAAGAAAGAAAGACCTGTGGTAAAGGTAATCATTTGGGTATTACAAATGCTAATATTATCGAAGCATATTGCTTGAGATATAACTCCACTTCTTACTTCCTACAGTAGGTAGAATGCATAAAAAGTTATGATAAATGTATAGTGTTGGACATAGAGTGTACAATTCTAATTTACAGTGTAACGAGTAGAAAACATGGTGGGAAGATAGATATAGGAAAACTATGTGTATGCTTTTGATGTAAAATTGGTATCAAACAAAATTTGAGTTTTATATATTTAAGGTGTTAAATTTTAACTCCATTGTAACCTCAAGGAAAATAAATGAAAAATAAATCCAGATAGAAAAGAGAAGGAACTAAATATGATACAACACAAAAAATCAAATGAATATAAATGTAGGCATTAATGAAAGAACTGAGGGACAAATATGTATAAGACATACAAAGACGAAATAGCAAAATGGAGAAGAAAGTTCTGCATTATCAATATTAACTCTACATATAAATGGATTAAAATCTCCAGTCAAAAGGCAGAGCTTGGCAGAATGGATAAAAAAAAAAAACTAGCTCAACTATATTCTGTCTTTAAGTGACTCATCTGAAAGTCAAAGATGCAAATAGGTTGAAAGTGAAAGGATAGAAAAAATATACCCTACAACTAGTAACAATAAGAGAACTGGGGTAGCTAAATTAATATCAGACAAAATAGACTTTAAGTTAAAAATACTTATGAGACAAAGACAGTCATTATATACTGATAAAGTGGACAATTCAACAAGAAGATATAACAATTAGAAGTATAAATGCACCTAATAGCAGAGCTCCAAAATGTATGAAGCAAATACTGACAGATTTGAAGGGAGGAATTAGTGGTTCTACCATAATAGAAGACATCATCTAATGGATAGAACACTTAGTCAGAAGACCAATAAATAAAGAGAAGACTCGAGTGATACTCTAAACCAAATCCATGTAACAGGCATTTATAGTAGACTTCACCCAACAAAAGCAGAATACACATTCTTCTTGAGTGCTCATGGATCATTGTCCAGGATAAACCATAGAATGGTCACAAAACAAGTCTCAATATTTCAAAACTATTGAAAGCATACAATGTGTATTTTCTGACCAAAATGGAATGAAGCTAGAAATAAATAACAGAGGGACAAATTGAAAATTCATAAATCTGTGGAAATTAAATAATACATTTTTAAACAACCAATGTATTATAGAAGAATGGGTGAGTGAAATTAGGAACTAAAGGTGATTGAAAATGAAAATACAATATAGCAAAATTATGCGATGCAGTGAAGACAGTGCTGAGAGGGAAATGCTTACATTAAAAATGAAGAAAAATTTAATATAGGAGACCTAACCTTAAAACTGGAAGATTAGAAAAAGAAGAGCAAACTAAATCCTAAGTAAGCAGAAGGAAAGAAATAATAGATTACAGCAGAGAAAACTGAAAGAAGAAATAAAAAAACAATAGAGAGAATCAACAAAACTAAAAGTTTGTACTTTGAAAAGATCAATAAAATTTACAAACCAGCTAGATCAACAAAGAAATAAGGAGAAAGAATACAAATAACAAAAATCAGAAATGTAAAGTGGGACATAACTACTGACTTCTCTGAAATAAAATGACTATAAAAGGATACTGTGAAAAACTGTATGCCAATAAATTATATAATCTAGATGAAATTTTTAGAAACACATAAACTACCTACATTGACTTAAGAAGAAATAAAAGATTTCAACAAACCATTTACTACTAAAGAGATTGAACTAGTCTTCAAAACCCTCCCAACAAAGAAAAGCCCAGGATCAGATGGCACATGGATTTTACCAAAAATTTCAAGAAGACTTAACTCCACTTCAGCTTAAATGCTTTCAAAAATATTAAAAATGAGGGAACACTTTTAACTAATTCTATGATGCCAACAACACCCTCATGTTAAAACCAGATAAAGATACCACAAGAAAAGAAAACTACAGACAAATATTTCTTATGAATATAGATGCAAAAATCCTCAACAAAAACTAGCAAACAGAATCCAACACCATATTAAAATATTATACACCGTCATCAAGTGGGATTTATCTCTGGTATGCAAGGTTGGTTCAAAATAAGAAAATCAATTAGTGAAATAAAACACATTAACACAATGAAGAGAAATAAACCACATGAAAACTAAATTGATGCAGATAAGGCATTTGACAACATCTAGCACCCCTGCTTTATAAAAAAATACTTAGAACCTAGGAATAGAAGGAAATTTCTTCCAACACGATAAAGGGCCTATATGAAAAGTTACATAGCTAACATCCTACTTAATGGTGAAAGACTGAAAGCTATCCCTCTAAGACAGGGGTTCCTAACAAGGGGTCTGTGAGCTTGAATTGAAATTCAAGAAAACATTATTCTCATGGGGATGTGCTGGTGCAGGGGTGATATATTTATTAAATAATTCACAGTATAGTGTGGATTTAGTAAGGGGTCCATGTTTTTTACCTGACTAGCAAAGGAGTCCGTGGAACAAAAAAGTTCAAGAACCCTTGCTTTAAGATAAGGGACAAGACAAGAATGCCCACTATCACCACTGTAATTCAGCATTGTACTGGAAGATTTGCTGGATCAATTAGGCAAGAAAAAGAAATAAAATGCATCCAAATTGGAAAGGAAGAAGTAAAAATTTCCCTATTTGCAGATAACATGCCTTATATACAGAAAATGTTGAAACACCCACAAAAAAGCTCCTAGAACTAATAAATGAATTCAACAAACTGGCAGGGCACAAGATTAACACCCAAAGATCAGTACTCTTTTTATACACAAGCAATGAAAATCAGACAAAGCAATCAAGAAACTATTCTATTCACAACAGCAACTAAAAGAATGAAATACCCAGGAATAAATCTAACCAAGGATATAAAGGAATTGTACACAAAAAAAACTGCAAAACACTGCTAAAGGAATCAAAGATGAGTCAAATAAATGGAAGGGCATTCTGTGTTCATGGATTGGAAGACTAATATTTTAAAAATGTCAATCCTACTGTGGTGGTTGGGCTAATGTGTCAACTCAGGCAGGTAGTTGTGTCCAGGTGTTTCATGCAGTGAGCGCTGGGCTAGTTGTAGTGCAGGAGCATTTATGGTCTCCAGTCACCAGTGAGTTTACTGCATGGATGGCTGATTACATCTGAATCAATCAGGGAGATTACATCAGCAATGGGTGATGCTTTTATCCAATCAGTTGAATGCCTTAAAAGGGGAAGTGATTTCAACATTCAGAGAGAATTTTCCAGCTCATCTTTAGACAGTCAACTTCTTCCAAGAACTCATCAAGGACCTTTCATCGGACTTTCATCGGAACCCCTGGTTTGCAGCCTACCTGCAGAAACTGGACTTGTGCATTCCCACGGTCACATGAGATACTCTTATAAAATCTCATATTATTGAAAGATATCTTCTGTTGATTCTGTTTTCCAAGAGAACCCTGACTAATACACCTACCTAGAGCAATTTATAGATGCAACACAATCCCTATCAAAATTCCAACAGCTTTCCTTGCAAAAATGGAAAAGCCATACATCGAATTTACAAGGAAGGGTAGGGGCCCCTGATGGTAAAGCCAACTTGAAAAAAAGAATGAAGTTGGAGGACTCACACTTCCCAATCTTGAAACTTATTACAAAGGCATAGTAATCAAATAGCATGATGCTGGCCCAAGGACAGACATTTAGACCAATGATATAGAATTGAGTGCTTAGAAATCAGCCCTCACATTTAAAATAGCCAACTGATTTTTGGCAAGCGGGCAAAGACCATTCAATCGGGAAAGAATAGTCTCTTCAACAACTGGAAAAAAATGGATTTCCATTGCAGAAAAAAGAAGGACCACTACCATATACCTTCTACAAAAATCAAGTCAAAATGGATCAAAGATCTAAATATAAATGCCAGAACTATCAAACTCTTAGAATAAAGCATAGGGACACACTTTCAGGACCTTGTCTTAGGCAATGCTTTCTTAGACTTTACACCCAAAACACAAGCAACAATAGGCTAAATAGATAAATGGAACCTCATCATAATTAAAAACCTTTGTGCCTCAAAGGACTTTATCATGAAAGTAAAAGGACAACCTACACAGGGGGAAAAAATATTTTGAAACCACATATCTAATAAAGGTTTAATATCCAGAATGTATTAAAAAATCTTTCAATTTATCAACAAAAAGGAAAACAACCCAATTCTTAAAAAATGTGCGAAACACTTGAATAGACATCTCTCCAAAGAAGATATACAAATGACCAAAAAGTACATGAAAAGATGTTCAACATCATTAGGCATCAGGAAAATGCAAACAAAAATCACAATGAGATACCATATCAACACCCTTTAGAATGGCTGCTATTTTTAAAAAATGGAAAATAACAAGGGTAGGAGAGGATACAGAGAAATGTGAACAATTATTTATTGTTGGTGGCAATATAAAATGGTACAGCTGATGTGGAATACAGTAGTTCCTCAGAATGATGAGTATAGAACTACCTTACGACTTGGCAAGCTCACTAGGTTATACCCAAAACAATTTAAAGCAAGGACTTGGATAGATGTTTGCTCACTGATGTTCATAGCACCATTATTCATAATTACCAAAAAATGCAAGCAACCCAAGTGTTCATCAACCAATGAATGGATAAATAAAGTGTGGTACACACATATAATGGAATATTATTCAGCCATCAAAAGTAATGAAGTCCTGATACATGGGACAACATGGATTAACCTTGAGGTAATCATGTTGATTTAAATAACCCAGACACAAAAGGCCAAATACTGTATGATCTCACTGATTTCTATTAATTAGCATAAGTCATTTTGCTGAGTTAGAATCTAGAATATAGGTTACAGGGGATGGGGTAGGGATAAGGAATGGGAAGTGAAGGCTTAAAAAGTTCAGTTTTACTATTTAGAATGATGGAAACATTTTGGTAAGACACTGGTCATGGCAGCAAAACATTGTGAACATAATTAACAACACTGAAATATATATATCTAAATGTGATTAAAAGGGGAATTGCTAGATTATATATATGGTAACAGAATAAACATTTTAAAAAATACATGGACGTATACTACCACAGACAGTGAACCCTAAGTTAAATCATGTGCTATAGTTAATAGTACCATTATAAAAATGTGCTATCATCATTTGCGATAAATGTTCCTGTTTTAATTGCTCTCTCTCTCCTTTTTTCTCTGTTTACTTTCTTCTTTTTAGTTCTTTCTTTCTCTCTTTTCTCTTTTCTTTTCCCCATCTTCTCATAATTCCAGCCTTTTAATTAATTCTATATATTTTTCTTTATTCTGTTTCTTGCTTAATTGCTTCTATTCCACTTTTCTAATCTTATTCCTCTGTGCTTCTTACTCATATTAATTTTTCAATTTCCTAGGTCTTGTATGGTTCCTCTCCTACAATTTAATATTAATATTACTATTATTCTTTTTGTCTTCCAATCTTTTTCCATTTCTCTGGTCCTAATTTGTTTTCTTTCAAAGGAACATAGACAACAAAAAGGAAATAAAATAATAATAATGAAGTGTCAAAGTGAAACCTTGTCACACAAACAAAAACAACAAAAAATAAAACCATAGAAGAGAGAAGCTAATCAACTGAATAAACACATCAAGATAAACATATGCCTAGACACCACCAAAAAATAATTAATTAATTAAAAGCCATAAGAGAAATAGGAAGACATGGCACAGTCCAACAAACGAACTAAAAATCAGGAAAAGATGCAGAACATGGAACAGCTAATCAGAGGTGTCCAAACAAATATCATGAATCAACTTAATGAAGTGAAAAAAAAGGTTAAGGATATTAAGAAGACACTGAAAGAACATACTGAAGAAATGGTAAACATACATAAAAGGATAATGGATATGATGGTGATGAATGGCACAATCCAATATATCAAAAATAGACTGGAAGCACACACAGCAGCTTTGAACAGGCAGAGGAAAGAATAAGGGATATGGAAAACAGTATATCTGAAAACAGATAGTAGAACAGATAGACAAAAAGATAGAAAAATTCACAAGGGACTTAGGGATTTGAATAGCAACAAGAAAAACACAAACACATGCATTATAGGCATCTCAGAGGGAGAAGAGAAGAGAAAGGGGACAGAAGGAGTGTTAGAGGAAATAATGGCTGAAAACTTCCCAACCCTGTTGAGAGAAATAGACGTACATGTCCAGGAAATGCAGCACACCCCAAAGAGTATAAATCCTAACAGGTCTACTCCAGGACATATACTTTTCAAATTGTCCCATGCTCAGGACAAAGAGAGAATAATGAAAGCAGTAAGAGAAAAGAGAACCATCACATACAATGGAAGCTAGATAAGAATAAGTGTTGATTTCTCATCTGAAACCATGGAAGCAAGAAGGCAGTGGAATGATACAGTTAAGGTGCTAAAAGAAAAAGAGTTCCAGCCAAGAATTTGCTATCCAGGAAAACTGACATTCAGAAATGAGGGAGAGCTCAAAATATTCATAGATAAACAGAAATGAAGAGAATATGTTAATAAGAAACCTGAACTTCAAAAAATACTAAAGGGAGTTCTGCAAGTTGAAAGGAAAAATCAGGAGAGAGAGAGAGCCTGCTGAGAGTGTAGGAACAACTAAAAAGATAAAAAGAGAAATTAAAACAACATATAGCATACATAAATCTAAAGAAAATATGGTTAATGTAAATAATTTCTTCTTATTTTAACACTGAATGTTAAAGGATTAAACTCACCAATCAAGAGACATAGATTGGCAGAATGGATAAGGAAATATGACCCATCTATATGCTGTCTACAAGAAACCCAGCTTAAACCCAGGGATGCATGGAGGCTGAAAGTTAATGGTTGGAAAACAATTTTACAAGCAAACAATAACCAAAATGGGAGGGAGTAGCTATACTAATATTGGACAAAATAGACTTTAAATGCAAAACTATTGTAAAAGACAAAGAAGGACCCTATATATTAATAAAAGGGATAATCTACCAAGAAGAAAGTACAATCCTAAACATTTATGCACCGAAACAGAAAGCCTCAAAATACATAAGGCAAACACTGGAAAACTTAAGTGAAGAAATAGATGCCTCTACAATTATAGTCAGGGATTTTAATACAACATTATCACTATTAGACAGAACATTTGAACAGGGAATCAATAAAGAAACAAAGACTTTGAATAATACACTAGAGGACCTGGAGTTAATAAATATATACAGAACATTACATCCAAATACAGCAGAATATACTTCTTCTCAAGTGCACAGAGATCATTCTCCAGGATAGACCGTATGCTAGGCCACAGAACAACTCTCAATGAATTCAGAAAGATTGAAATTATACAAAGTAACTTCTCTGACCACAATGGAATAAAGCTGGAAATCAGTAAGGGGCAGAGAACCAGATTAGGCACAAAGATATGGAAGTTAAACAACACACTCTTAGACAAACAGTTGGTCAAGGAGGAAGTCTCAAAAGAAATCAGTAACTGCTTTGAAACAAATGAAAATGGCAACACAATGTATCTAAACCTATGGCATGCAGCAAAAGCAGTACTGAAAGGAAAATTTACAGCCATAAATGCCTATACTAAAAAAGAAGAAAGAGCTCAAATCAAAGACCTAACTGCACACCTGGAGGAATTAGAAAAAGAACAACAAACTAACCCCAAAGGAAGTAGTAAGAAAGAAAGAACAAAGACTAGAGCTAAACTAAATGAAATTGAAAATAAGAAAGCATTAGAAAAAATAAACAAAACCAAAAGCTGGTTCTTTGAAAAGATTAATAAAATTGACAAACACTTAGCTAGGTTAACAAAGAAAAAAAAAGAAGATGCAAATACATAAAATAAGAAACGAGGAAAGGGATATCACCACTGACCCTACAGAAATAAAGATTTCATAAGAGGATACTTTGAAAAATTACATGCCAGCAAGATTGATAATTTAGAGGAAATGGACAAATGCTTAGAAACACACAAGCAGCATACATTGTCAAAAGAAGAAAATGATGGACTCAACAGACTGATCCCAATAAAGAGATAGAATCAGTCATCAAAAGCCTCCCAACTAAGAAGAGCCCAGTACAAGACAGTTTCACAGGTGAATTCTACCAAACATTCCAGAAAGTACTAACACCAATCCTGCTTAAACTCTTCCAAAAATTAGAAGTAGAGGGAACATTGCCTAACTCATTCTATGATACCAACAACACCCTAATACCAAAGCCAAACAAAGATGCCACAGGAAAGGAAAACTATAGACCAATCTCTCTAATGAGCCTAGATGCTAAAATCCTCAACAAAATACTTGTTAGCAATATTCAAAAGCCCATCAAACAAATGATACACCATGACAAAGTGGGTTTCATTCCTGGTATGCAAGGGTGGTTCAACATAAGAAAATCAATCAATGTAATACAGCACATAAACAGATTGAAAAAAAAAAAAAAAAAACCACATGATCATCTCTATAGAAGCAGAAAAATCATTCAACAAAACTCAGCACCCTTTCCTCATAAAAGCACTACAAAAGATAGGAATAGAAGGAAACTTCCTCAACATTATAAATGGTATAATAAAAAACCCACACCTAATGTTGTATTCAATGGTGAAATCCTAAAAGTTTTCCCTCTAAGATTGGGAACAAGAAAAGCATGCCCAGTTTCACTGCTTCTATTTAACATTGTGTTAGAAGTACTTGCTTGAGCACTTAGGTAAGAAAAAGATAAAAGTCATCCAACTTGGAAAGGAAGAAGTAAAACTTTCACTATTTGCAGATGACATGATCCTATACGTAAAAAACCCTGAGAAATCTACAACAAAGCTTCGAGAGCTTATTAATGAGTTCAGTAAAGTTGCAGGTTAAAAGATCAAAATGCAAAAATCAATAGCATTTCTGTGCACTAATAATGAGCAATCTGAAGAGGAAATAAAGGAAAAAACCCATTTAAAATAGCAACTAAAAGAATCAAATACCTGGAGGAAAAGTTAAAGATATAAATTACTTATATGCAGAAAACTACACAACACTGTTAAAGGAAATCAAAGACTTAACTAAACCTAAGACTATTCCATATGGATAGGAAGACTAAACATCTTTAAGATGAGTGTCCTACCCAAAATGATCTACAGATTTAATGCAATCCCAATAAAAAACACTACAGCATTTTTTACTGAATTGGAAAAACTTACTATGAAATTTATTTGGAAGGATAAGAGACCCTGAATGGCCAAAGACATATAGAAAAAGAAAAATGAAATTAGAGGAATTACACTACCTGACTTTAAAACATACTACAAAGCTATAATGGTCAAAACTGCAGGGTGATGGCAAAAGGATAGGCCTATGACCAAGGGAACTGAACTGAGAGTTCTGATATAAATCCTCACATGTATTGTCAAATGATATTTGACAAAGGAACCAAGCCCATTCAACTAGGAGAGAATGGCCTTTTTAACAAATGATGCTTGGGGAACTGGATATCCATATCCAAAAGAATGAGAGAGGAACATCATCTCACACCTTATACAAAAATTAACTGAAGATGGATCAAAGATCTAAATATAAGAGCCAAGACCATAAAGACCTTGGAAGATAATGTAGGGAAGCATTTGCAGGATCTTGTATTAGGAAATTGTTTCATGAACTTTACACCCAAAGCACAAGCAACAAAAGAAAAAACAGATAAATAACAAAATTAAAACTTTTGCACCTCAAAGGAGTTTGTCAAGAAAGTGAAAATACAGTCTACTCTATGAGAGAAAATATTTGGTAACCATATATCTGATAGAGGCCGAATATCCAGCATATATAAAGAAATCCTACACCTCAAAAACAAAAAGACAAACAACCAATTTAAGAAATGGGCAAGTGATTTGAATAGACAGTCCTCCAAAGAAAAAATACAAATGGCTAAAAAGCACATGAAAAGATGTTCAACATCACTAGCTATTAGGGAAATGCAAATCAAAACCACAATGAGATATAATCTTACACCCATTAGACTGGAAGGTATTAAAAAAACAGAGGACTACAGTGTTGGAGAATATGTGGAGGAATGGGAACACTCATCCACTGCTGGTGGGAATGTAGAATGGTGGAGCTACTGTGGAGGAGAGTTTGATGGTTCCTGAGAAAACTAACTATAGAACTGTCATTTGACCCAGCAATTCCACGGCTGGGTATATACCCAGAAGAACTGAAAGCAAGGACATGAACAGTTATATGCACTCCAATGTTTATTGCAGCATTGTTCATTATTGGCAAAAGTTAGAATTAACCCAAATGCCCTTCAACAGAATGGATAAACAAATTGTGGTATATACATACAATGGAATATTACTCAGCTATTAGAAGGAATACAGTATTAACACACGGGATAACATGGATGAATCTTGAGGACCTTATGTTGAGTGAAGCAAACCAGGCACTGAAGGACAAATATTACATGACCTCATTGATATGAATTAAGGAAAATGAGCAGACTCACAGAGCTAGAGTCTCGAAGATAGGTTTACAGAAAATAGAAAGGGAGAAGAAGGTTGTGAGCCAACGCCCATACTGGCAAAATATATGATAAGGTAGAAGTGTATAGTTGTACAGTGGAGGGGCATGACAGTGGTGTAATGATACTTTTAGTTTGGGCAGTGCTGGTTTGTTAGGGGGGTGGGTTGGGGAGGGAGGATTGGACTGTCCATGGAACTGGGGGAATTTTGGGGGAGGGAGCAGGGAACACTGGGGATTGGCAGGTGTATGGTTGAAATTACAATGCTGAGAATGCTTTTTAGGAAATATGGCAAGTGAGGGTTGCTGGTTTGGGGTGTTGGATGGAGAGGGCATTCAGGAGAGGGCAGACCTGGGGTAGGCTTCTAGGTAGTGTGTGAGTGTTAATCTTGCTATAGTGTGTTATATCAATGGGTGGAGACCCACATAATGAGCGGCAAGCTGGTGGACTCCCATCGTGGAGAGACCCTCTATGTTCTCAAATAAAGGGGCAAGAGTCTATCGAGAGCATTGGTCCTGCCTAATAGGGGAGAGCAGACCAGTGTGTCAAGCCCTCAGTGTTGTTGCAAGTAACTATGAATCTTGTCCTTCAAGGAGTGAAGCCTAATGGTTGTCATGGGTTCTGAGGGGAGGAGGAGGGAGGAATAGAATAGATGAAACAAGGAGCATTTTGGGGGAGATGGACGTGTTCTACATGATCTTGCTATGATGGGTACAGGCCATGCTGAATTGCATCAAAGTTTATAAAAGTGTATGGACCAATATGTAAACCATAATGTAAACCATTTACCTTGGGTGGTAGCTACATTTCAATAATTGTACATCAATTGAAACAAACGTACTATGCACATATAAAATATTATTAATAGGGGAAGGGAGAAAAGGGAGAGGATGCTGGGTATATGGGAGTCTCCTGTATTCAGTACATGACTTTTCTGTAACCTAAAACTTCTTTGAGGACAAAATGAAAAGAAAAAGTAAGACACTGGGGGAATAAATGGAAGAAAATGTCACTGTACATGTAGGACAACAGATCTTAGAGTGATGAAGGGCACAATGTCAAAAAATTGTTTTTATATTTTTTATTATTTTTTTATTATCCCAAATTTTAATTTTTAATTTTAATTTTTTGTATTTTATTTCATATTTTTAAAACTATTGTTATTATTCCATTTTCTTATTAATTGTATTTGGCTTTTTTATTGGCTTTATTTTTTAAGAAGTTTCAGATCACAGAAGGGTTACAACTGTGGGAGGGAAGGATCATTTGTGTGGGGTGTCAGTGATGGGTGATACATGGGAGGAAGCTCACTTGGGCATCCATATAAGGCATATAAATGTGTTCAAATGTTCATGGGGCATTGTCACAGTGTGTGGAGATTCACACAATACCCAAAGGAATATCAAATTCTCATTCTGGGGAGCTCTGAAACATTCTCTAATGGATCAGCAAGAATCCCCCAAGTACAGGGGCAATGACTAGTGAAGGAGGATGGTCCATTGATGGGCCCTTGATATTGATGACTGTGTGTATGAACTTTTACTCTTGAAATGGAAACTTAGCCTAGTATTATAGGGTGCCTAAGAGTTGCCTCCTGGGAGCTTCCTTGTTTCTCAAATGTGGCCTCTCTCTAAGCCAAACTCAGCATATAAATAGATTACCTTTCCCCCAGCATGGGAGATGACTCCCAGGAATAAGCCTCCCTAGCACTGAGGGATTACTACTAAGCACCTACTAGCAATGAAACTGGAAAAAGATCCTGACCAAAAGGTGGAAAAGGTAAAGACAAATGAGACTTCAAAGTGAGTTGGGGGGTCATTCCAGAGTTTACACTCATGCAGGTCTCAGCAGGATCTCTTTGATTGCCAAGGTAGATACTACCCCAAATAGTGGGGCTCCTGAGGGCTTTGGAGACGTTCAGACACGATTTTAAGGGCTGATAGCTTGGTTGTTTGGTGCCTTGCCAGTGAGCCCTACTTTGGAATTTATGCTTCCCAGAGTGACAGAGTTGGACTCAGTTGTGATTTCCCTACACATGGCTCTTCTGTCCTTCTATTTGAACCTATAATTAGTACTAGAGTTGGTAGGTGTATGCTCAAGAAACTTAAACCTCTGGGTTGTCCATGTGCCAGCTGAGCCCTGAATCTCAACGGAGTTGCAACACCTATTCTCCAGTTCATTGGTCTCACCCAAGAAAAATAAAATTGAGGTGATGGTGGACAACTACCATACCAAGGAACCGAGAGAGTCTATAATTGCAAGCAAGATAGCCCCATCCATTGGCCCTGTGGAATCACAGCCCCCTCTCAATTAGACGTGGAGTGGGCATCACCATCCCAGAATCCTCAGGACTGGGGCATGAACTATGAACTTACTGTTATCTGCTATAGACTTACTGTGATTCTAACAATGGAAGAAATTATATCATTGATGTGGAGGCAGTGGCCACTGGAGGTTATGAGGACAGAGAGTGGGAAAAACAGGTGTAGTATGGGGGCATTTTTGGGACTTGAGAATAGTCCTGAATGACATTGCAACAACACATAGAGCCATTATAAATCTTACCTTAACCTACAGAATTGGGTGGGACAGAGTGTAAACTACACTTTCAACTTTAATCCATGCTTAGTGACAATGCTCCAAAATGTTTTCACCGTTTGTAATGAATGTACCTCAAAAATGAAGGATGTTGTGAATGTGTGAATGTTTTCTTAAAAAATGAAATATAAAAAATATTCAATAGAAAAATAAACGAAAATAATCAATATAAATTTTAAGTGAAGTAAAAGTGTATGATAATGAAACAATATCTATCAAAATGTATAGGACTGCATAACTCTTATTTCAAGCTAACATTATTCTTTTAAATACATACATTAAAAATTAAAAACAGTAAGCATTTAACTAATGAATGTAGAAAATGAGTAACAGAATAAAATTATATATAGTTGAAAAAATTAAATGACAGCATAAGTCATAAAATAGAAAACAAAGATACAAAAGAGTAGATCAACACAATCAAAAGTTGATTCTTGGAAAAAATAAAACAACCCATATGCAACCATTGACCATGTTTAGTAGCTATGTTTCACTATGTGTATATCAGTTATAACAAAGGGACGATCTACATATAAAAAGGTATTAATATGGGAAGGAGAAAAAGGGGAGGATGTTGGGTATCTGAGAGTGCCATGTATTCTGTATGTGTCTTTACTGTGACCTAAAACTTCTTTGAAAAATAATAAGACAAACTTTTATTTTATTTTTAGTTTTTTAAAAAATTTTTATGTATTATATTTCTTATATTTGAACTTATCATTATTATTTCATTTTCCTTAACTGTACTTGGCTATTTTAATGGCTTCATTTTTGAAGACGCTTTGGATCACAGAAGGGTTACAACTGGAGCAGGGGAAGATCATTGGTGTGGGGTGTAAATGATGGGGATACATGAGTAGAAGTTCACCTGAGCATACATATAAGGTATATAAAAATGTTCAAATGTTCATGCGGCATTGTCACAGTGGGCGGAGGCTCACACAATAACAAAGAAAAGATTGAATTCTCATCCTGAAGAGCTCTGCCTCATTCTCTAATGGAGCACAACAGTCCCCTAAGTGCAGGGGCAATGACTGGCGAAGGAGGATGACCCAATAATGGGCCCTTGATATTCATGACTATGCTTATGAGCCTTTGATCTTGAAATTGTAACTTAGCCTATTGTTGTGGGGTGCCTAAGAGTTGCCTCCTGAGAGCCTCCTTGTTGCTCAAATGTGGCCTCTTTTCTATGCCAAACTCAGCATATAAATGCATTACCTTCCCCTCAGTGTGGGACATGACTCCCAGGGATGAGCCTCCCTGGCACTGAAGGATTACTACCAAGCACCAACTAGCAATGCAACTGGAAAAAGACCTCAAATAAAAGGGGGAAAAGGTAAAGACAAATGAATTTATATGGCTAAGAGACTTCAAAGTGAGTCGGGAGGTAATGCTTATGTACATCTCAGCAGGGTCTCATAGACTGTCAAAGTGGACACTACCCCAAATAGTGGGGATCCTGAGGGCTCTGGAGACACCAGGTCCTATGATCAGGGCTGATAGCTCCGAAGTTTGATGCCTCACCAGTAGGCCCTACTTTGGAGTTTGTGCTCCTGAGAGTGACAGAACAGAGCTGGACTCAATTATGTCTTCCCTACTACATGACTTATCTCTCCCTTCTATTTAAACCTATACTTGGTGCTAGAGTTTGTAGGTGTATGTCAAAGAGACATGAGTTTTGGGTTGTTCATGTGCCAGCTGGGCCCAGAACCTCAATGGAGTTGCAACACCTACTCTCCAGTTCATTGGTCTCACCCAGGACAACTAACAAGGAGATGATGATGGACAATGAACATCCCAAGGAACAGAAAGAGTCTGCAACTGCAAGCAAGATAATCCTATCCATCTTCCCCATGGGATATAAGCCCCCTCTCAATCAGAGGTGAAGTGGATATCACCATCCCAGAATCCCCAGGATTGGACAAAACTGAACTTACTGGTACTCTACTATAGACATATTATGATTCTAGTAATGGAAGAAATTACAACATTGTTGTGTAGCCAGTGGCCACTGGAAGCTCTGGGGGCAGGGAGAGGGAAAAACAGTTGTAATAGGGGGGCTTTTTTGGGACTTGGGAATCATCCTTAATGACACTGCAATGACAAAGATAGGCCATTTTATATCATCACATAACATACAGAACTGTGTGGGAGAGAGGCAGACTACAATGTGAACTATGGTCCATGCTTAATGGAAAAGCCCCAGGATGTATTTTTCAATTGCAATGAATGTTCCACACTAATGAAGGATGTTTATGTGGGAGGGTGTGGGAGGTGTGGGGAGTGGGGCATATGGGAATCCCTATAGTTTTTATGTAACATTTATATAATCTAGGTATCTTTAAAATTTTTTTAAAAATATATTATTAAGAAAAAAGAAGTTAGAAGTGAAATAAACCCTCAAGAAGTAAAAAGAAGGAAAGAATAATGAAAAATGCTAAAATCAATAAAATTATTTAAAAACAATACAATATAGATGGATAACAAAATAAAAATTTTGATTTTTAAAAAGATTAGCAAAATTGATAAACCTCTGGCAAGCTTTTACAAGTCAGTGATTGAAAAATTAAAAGCATTATTTAATAAAAAAAGATATAAGTAGAGCTTCAGCAAATATTAAAATATAAAAGGAATGATTAATAACTATTTGACAAAAAATTTTAAAAAATAGAAGACAAATTCTTGGAAAAATACATCATCACAATTTAAAATGATCTAATTTGAACATGAATAATGCTATAGATAACAAAATTAGTGAAGTAATTTAAATTTACTCTACATATAAAAACCAATACATTATAGTGTTTCAAGCCAGTTCTTCCAAGTTTTAAAGGAAGCTATAAATCCAATAATATAGAATATCTTCCTGAAAATATAACAGAGATAAGACAACCCAAATATTTTAAGAATCAACTATAAAATTGCTATCTATGCCAGAAAGGGACAGTATTAGAAAAGTAATTGAAGGGCCATTTTCCTCAAGAAAAAAGATAAAACCTTAAACCAAATTGTATATAATGATGAAAAAACAACTGTATTAATCTTAGAACTATAAGCATGATTTATTTCTTGAAAATCAATGTATATTATTCATAGCATATTTAAAAAGAAAAATGACTTGCTTATCTCAGTAGATGCAGAGAAGAAACATTTCATTATAGTAAAAGTAGTACTGTTAGGAAAAATAAATAAGTAAGAAACACAAAGGAAATTTCTGAACGTATAGAAAAGATATCGGCAAATATCCTACAAACAATCCGAAATAAGGAAATGTTAGAAGCATTTCCTTTAAATCAGAAACTCAACAAACATATACCTACTATCACAACTATTCAATGTTGTACTATAGATACTAGCAAAAAAAATTAAACAATAGCAAAAACTAAAATACTAAATATGGAAAAGAATAAATAAGACTATTGTTATCTCTTTCTATAGAAATATCAAAGGAACTTATATAAAAATCTTAGAAATTTTACCAAACTTCTAAATCTAGGAACAACATATTCATTAGTTTGAGTTTCTATACCACCAGCAATTGAAATGTTTTTACAATGGTAACAAATTATAAAGTTCTGAAGAATATATAATAAAAATGTTTAAGGCTTGTTTCAGAATATTATAAAGAAATACAGAAAATACTTCAAAGATTCTAAAGAAATGAAATATATCTAAAGTTCAATGATATGGAGACAATTTTATAATGTACTCAATTTTCCCCAATTATTAATAACTAGATAATGCTTTAATAAAAATCCAAACAGGAAAAACAACAACAACAACAACAACACAAATATACAAATATCTGCCAAAATTGATAAAGATAAAGCAACAACAAAAAAATCACAAACATTATTATTTTGAATGGAAAAGGGGACTTGGCTAAAGAGAAAGCAGATAATTAAAGGATAATGGGAAGATATGCTTAAGAACTATAGGATATCAATTTTGAAAATTTATTTTAAATGGAAAAAACTTTGAAACTTGTAACTTGCCAAACCAGAATTAAGAAGAAATTAAAATCTTGAATTATCATACAACTAAGGAATTGAAATATTAGGTAAATAAAGAGTTCTTCAAAACCGAACTTCAGGCACAGAAGGATTCGTTGACTATTTTATCAAACTTTCAAAGAACAAATCATCCCTAACTTATGAAAAGTAAAATTGCTCACACTCTTAAGATGAAACAAGTAAGCACCAGACATAGCTTTCAGCGTATTTCGTTAATCAATACATCTCACTTCAATGAAACTGTCACTGAAAGTCAGCCAGTGATAGCCCACTCTTTGAACATCAACCAGTAGGGAAGAGGCCCACTACACATTATGCTTCTAAAATTTATTCTAACCTAGTCATATTTCTGTGAAACAACAACAAGCACAATTCATTAAGTAACAGAAAACATGCTTCAGAGACTGATAGTAACTCACTCTTGCCTCTAACCAAATATACAGCATACTTCTAAGAATGACAACAATCCACGCTGGCCCCTATGCCCAAGAGAACACAATAGAGGCTCTTTGCCAAAACCTTATATAAGAACAACAGTTTGTTTTGCTTTGCCCATAGAGACTACACATGACTCCCTTAGCTTAAGATTTGGAGCCTGTATTAGTCAAGGTTCTGTAGGAAAACAAAACCAATAGGAGATATCTGTAAATATTATGAGATTCTGTAAAAATTTCTCATATGACTGTGGGGACAAGTTCAAATTCCACTGGGCAGGTTGCAAGCTGGGAACTCCAATAAATATTTTCCTTGAATTCTCCCTAGAGAAGCTGGCTGGCTGAAGTGGAAATGGAAATTCTCTCTTCTGACTGCTGCAGTCATCACCTCTCTTTTTAAAGTCTTACACTGATTGGGTTAATCTTCTCTCATTGTTTAAGAGAAACTCCTCAATTGATAGTAGATATAAGCAGCCATAGATGCAATCACCTTACTAATGACTTAAGTCCATGAAATGTCCTCATATTAACAATCATCCAGTGCTTGCTCTACCAAACAACTGCGCACCATAACCTAGCCAAGTTGACACATTAGCCTAACCTTCACAATGCTCTCCCATTGGTAGCATTTTGTAGTGTCCTCAGGCCAATAAACATACTAAAACAGGTACCTATACCCAAATTCCATTTTTTTCTTCAAATTTGCTGCAGGAGAATCTATATAAAAGTGAGCTCTGACTTGTTTTGTTCCGTTAATTATTGTTTCTAATTTCTGTTACCATAGAATTTATAATCAATAGGTTTTTATATTAGGCATTTAGATCAAAATCATGTTACAGTTGCATGGCAGCTCTCCCAGGGGCAGGTTTGAGAGCTGGAATGGGGCTGCCATCTGGACTCAGAGCAGTGTGGGTCAAAATGGATGAGGACGTGCTGACCACACTGAAGATCCTCATCATGGATGAGAATGGGGTGGACAAGTCAAGTCTGCTCTTAAGGTTCACAGATGACACATTTGATCCAGAACTTGCAGCAACAATAGGTGTTGACTTTAAGGTGAAAAGAATTTCAGTGAATGGAAATAAGGATAACCTTGCAATATGGGATACTGCTGGTCAAGAATAGTTCAGAACATTAACTCCCAACTATAATAGAGTTGTACAGGGTGAGATATCACTAATTCATGCCTCATCTGTAACTTCATTTCCTTCATCAGGGCTGGGAAATCTTAGGTCATAGTGCCAGAGAGCTTTCCAGTCCCTTATATTACTTTTACTTATATCTGTTTTCTGAGAAGCATCTAATGTTATCTAATAAGTGTTGTCCAGAGTATTAAATGCTTCTATATAACCACTGTCTCAGTAGATGATGCAACTAATGAGTCAAAGCAAAAAGCAAGATAAAGTCATGATGACTGAAGCTCAACTTAAAATTAGATCTCTGCAAACAAAACTGCATCTTCAATGTGGTAGAAATCTGGATAGTCCCTGATGGTCTCATATGCAGCTTTGGTTGCAAGAAAAAAGGGGAAACAGACAATTTTAAAACCCCACACCATTAAGAAAGTATTGATTTGTCTTTAGCAATGGTAAGAAGTTACCAAAATAAGTGGTTTTAAACATGTTTAATTAAATCAATGGCAGCCCACTTCTGTAAACATGCCTCTGAAAGTCTACCAATCAACAGCAGCCTCACATTATGAAAGTCAGCCAATTTTCAGTGGATTCTTTCCAAGCCATGCTTCTAAGACCCACTCCCATCTCTGTAACAAATATAAACCATGCTTCCGTAAGATTGACATCAAACAACTCTTGCTTCTATGTCCAACATAAACCATCACAAATCTTTCCCAAAAAGCTATATGCCATCAGCCATTTGCTTTTTCCAGAGGACTATACCTGATTGCCATTGCTCTATGTTAGTTAAATAAGACATAACATAAAGTTTTGGCTGGGGTATTGAGGGATATTTTCATGCTTTGACATGCATAAATAGTGAAAATAGGATAGTGAAAGAAGGATCACTCCTCATCCTACCCTAAGATGTCAGTATAATCTTCAAAACAAAGTCAGGAAATGATAATAAAAGAAAGGAACTTTAAGAGCCTATTGATTCTAATGAATATAGATGCAAAATGCATAAGCAAAATATTATGAAGTCCAAGCTAACAAGTTAGCAAAAATGTACATTATGGTCAACTTCTCCAGTTTATCTCAGGTATGTAAATATGGTTCTCTATTAACATTAACAGATTGTATCATATCAATATATGCAGGAAAACATTGAATAATTAGCATAAAATCATGCTTAAAACTAAAAAAATGTTTTGTAAATCAAGACTATAGCAACTTCTTGAACTTGATAAAAGGTATTTATGAAAGATCTATAGCAACTATGATTCCAAATGGGGAAATTTTAAAAGCATTCTATTTAAAATTAGAACAAACAAGGGTACTCACTACCACCAATTCTAGTCAACATTGCATTTGAGCTCAAAATGTAATATACATGGAAAAAGAAAATATTAGTAGCATCAAAAATGGAAAGGAAAAAGTAAAATGACCATAATTGGCAAGTGATATATTTCTTTACATAGAAAACCCAAATTAACTATACACAAATTATTATAAATAATAGACAAATTGAGAAAGGTAGATGGGTATACAATTAATATATAAAAAATCAATTGTATTTGCACACATAGGTTGCCAGCTCACAGATCACAATTTTCTTTGTGTTAAATCAGTATATGTTTTCTAGAATATAACTGAAAATGTTTGGCATTGCCATTAAAAGCCCAACTTTCGGTCTTATACAACTATTTATTCTAGCTGGTTTTTTTAGTACTTCTTGCTTATAAAAATTAAAACTTGGAAGAGAAATTATTCTTATATTAGGAGGCATACTTCAATAGGAAAATTAAGTATTGGGAAAATATGGATTTCATATCATTAAGAATTGGATTTCCAATATGTTACTTGTTAGTTTAACATGATACATCAAAATCTTGTAATACATTAATGTTGTTTTATTTGTTTTATTACTACTATATTTATAGTAGTAAATCTAATAATAACTCCACCCACCTCAATAACCCAACTCCCTTCACTTTTACGTTTGCCCAAGGATACCATCACTCTACTTGTGCTCCAATTACCTCTACTGTGGCTTGGAAAATAACCCTAGGCAGAAAGCCAGGGTGAACTTGGAGCTCACTGTAAATGTTTCCTTTCTCTCAAGGATCACAACCCTGAGTTATCTGTGGTCTAATGCCTTAAAACAGTTGCTTCATATATTTTGTCCAGATTTATAGTTATTTGCTAGAGGGTAAGCCAATATCTTTTTATCCCTTATGGCTGCAAATAGACATTTACGGTCATTTTTTTACTCATCACTCTTGGTAACATTATTAAAACTACATCCTTCACAAATGTATACTTTATGAGGAAAAAGTTTAGATACCAACTTAAAAATGTGCAAGAGTATACATATATGCTGACAAAATTTTTAGGAGCAATACATGCAAAATTTTGAATACTATGACTTAAGCCACCAAGTGTGTGGTATCTTTCTCTGTGATATTGAATATCAGATAAAAAGAAATTGAGTTGTTTTGTGAGTTGCAGGAATTAAGGCAGGGAATTATGAGACCTAATTGTACCTTTTCATTTGTGATGCCCACAAATAAAAATCAGTAGGCTTCAGGATATTAGGTTCTGAAAATTGGAAGAGAAGTCCTCTGTTAGAAATAGAAATTTTGTATATTGGCAAGTAGGCCCATTTTGGAGTTCTCAAAATGGATGAAATCACCTAATTAGTGACAGTGTTATAAGGAAAAAGAAGAGAAACCAAGAAGAGATTACTTAGGAACTCCATTATTTATTTGTCATTGGAGGAGGGAAAACCAGAGAAAAAAGACAAAAAATAAGGGGTCAGAAATGTTAAGAGAAAATCTATAAAAATTCAATTTTACAAAGCTATAGGAAAATTATTTAAGAAGGATGAAATTGTTAACTATGTTTTAAAGTACATTGAAGTGAAGTAAGATAATGTTTGAAAGGAGGCCACTGTGTTTAATAATGTGTAACAATCTTCAGTACATTTAAATTATGATGGTAAATTCCAGGAGAAGAGTATGAAGAATCAGAAAGGACAATGTAACACTGAAAGGACAGTGTAACATTTGGCAAGTTTGATGTAATTATGAATTCCAAAAATATAATTAGATCATGCTTGTAAACTGATCTGTTAATCTGGGCATGATTAGGTTATGATTAGGGCATTAAACCCTGCCCCTTGGTGGGTGGGGAATCGAATATAAAAGGCAAGGCAAAGAACAGAGTAGAGGCAGTCTTTTGAGAAGCAGTTTTGATGTTGGAAAGAAGGCCCCAGGAGAAGAGAAGCGAGCCGTTCACCTGATTGCCTACAGCTGACCTTGTGGAGAAAACAAGTGCTAAGCCCGGAGAGAAATGCAGCCCCGAGAAGAGAGGAACTCAAGAACCCCGAACCCTGGCAAACGCGCAGCTGTCTTGCTCTAACACGTGACAATGGACTGTGGTGAGAGAAGAAACTTAACGCTTTATGGCCTGGTATCTGTGGACTTCTACCCCAAGTAAATACCCTTTATAAAAACCAACCCATTTTTGATATTTCACATTAGCACCGCTTTGGCTGACTAATACAGACAGTGTACCACCTTTTATGGTACAAGAAGATGTGGTCCAAAGCACATGTAGCAAGACTGAACTTAGAAAAACTGGGTTTTAGCAAAATTGCTTCTAAAGGGCTTATTTAAAACCCTTTCTGATACAGGCATGTGTCTCCATAAAATTGAGTGCACCCTTAACATCAAGTACATAAGAAATCATGGAGGGGGGAACAACTGATTTTTCTTAGTAGTAAAAGGCATGGAGACTTCTGCCTCTTATTTCCCCACCTGGCTCCAGGGCAGAATGTTCTAACTGACAAAGTAGTCTTTCCTCTGATTTTTGTGCCTGGAAAATTTCCCTTGAAACTTGACTTCACAGCAATGACTCTTTTCTAAAAGACCATATTAGAGGAGAGCCAAGATGCAGAGTAGGGAATGGCAGGCTGCATTCCTCCTCCAGAAATTGCGGGAAGGTAGGCAGGTTTACCTGGCAGAAGGAAAGTTGTGGTACCACAGGGGCAATCAGAGAGGTCAACTAAAGAGGGGAAATCTAGTTGATCGGGGGGAGAGAGAAGCCATGGGAGAGAGGGCGGGCAAGCCAGTTGCCTGGCAGGCTCAGAAGGAGAGGGAAGCTGGGGAAGTGATTTTGCTGGAAGACCAGTGCTCAGTGGGCTCTGAGATTGAGGAAAGCCACCAGCAGACCAGGGGTGTGTCCTGGTGCCCAGCAGTCTCTCAAGGTGGGAGAGCTGTGGGGAAAATAATGTGGAGACCGGCACCCAGCCAGCTGGAGGAGAGAAGAGTGGGTGTGGGGGTGGAAGGGAGATAAGACAGGCAGCCTGGATATCAGCAGGTTACTGGGAAAAGGAGAGACACCAGTTGGTGAGGAAGCAGCTCCAGAGGGAGTGGAGGAGGGATCTAATCAGGTGGGCTGTCACACCCACCCACCCTGGGAGAGAGAGGAACTGGGTCACTGACAGGCCCCCAACCTCCTGGCTGAGAGGGGAGCTGGGAGAGGCAGCTAGTGAGCTGTCACACACCCAACTGGCCCAGGAAAGAAAAGAGCCAGAGAGTGATCCAGTGGGTTATCAGGTATCCAGCCAGCTCCTTGGGGGAGGGGGAGCTGGGACAAGCAGCCTAGTGTAAAGAAACTTAGACTGAGATTTTTAAAAAATATTTTTATTCTTTTTTTTTTTTTTTTTTTTTCTATATATATCTGGGTACCTTATCTGCAGAGGGCAGGCTGCCCAGTGATTGATTAGTGAGCATGGTAGCCTGAGACAATTGCTAGTGGCCAGAGAGGGAGGTCTGTTTTTTCGGTTTTTTTTTTTGTTTCTTTTTTTTTTCCTTTTCCTCTTTATTTTCTTTATTTCTTTTCTTTCTTTCATTTTTCCCTCTCCCCTTTCTTTTCCTCCTTAACAGCTAACTTGGAATACTGCATTAGCATTTCCATTCCAATTTAAATAATTTCAAATGAACTCAGCAGATAAAGTGATTTTTTAAGAGCGAATTTCTGTTCTGGATTCTTAGAATAAATAAATATATGAAAAAGTTGGTGTCCCTGCTCTCAAAGAATTTAGAGTCACATGCTAGCACACAAGTTTTATCTCTCAGAACATCTTTGGTTAATTGGTAGATGTATTAGTCTCTAGAGAAACACAACCTATAGGAGATATCTGTAAATAGTATGAGATTTTATAAAATTGTCTCACACGACCATGGAGATGCACAGGTCCAGATTCTGTAGGGCAGACTGCAAGCCAGGGACTCTGATGAAGGTCCTCAATGAGTTCTCCAGGAGACACTGACTCTCTAAAGTAGAAATGGAAATTCTTTCTCTGAATACTGAAATCACCTTTCCTTTTAAGGCTTTCAACTGATTAAATGAGATGTCACTCATTGTTGAAGGCAATCCCCTCAGATGATTGTAGATCTAATCAGCCATAGATGCAAGCAACTCACTGGTGATTAAAGTCCATGAAGTGCCCTTGTATTACAATTAGTCCAGTGCCTGCTTGACCAAACAACTGGGCACCGTTACCTGCCCAAGTTGACAGATTAGTCCAACCATCACAGTAATAACTACCTAGAAGGTCATGATAAAAAGAACTATAAGACCACAAAGAGACTCAATGGGAAAAATTACCATTGCCCTTTCAAAATATTTGCTAAAAATGGAAGAATGCATCCTAACCTGAATAGGAGCAGAATAAGATAACACTAAAATTTGCTTGCTGAGATGGTCTTACTGTTTTACTGAGAATTTGACAATTGATTTGAACCTGGAAAAAAAAATGACTAGGGTCAGGAAAGAAAATTTGAGCCAATATTTCAAAGAGAGACAATAATAAATGAAGATATGCATAACAAGAAAGGATATTATGTACTTGGAAAATAGTATCTTGGAAAGTTAGTGAGTACCCACAGTAGCAGGAAATGAGATGGAAATGGATCTGAATGATAAGCTTTATCATAAGGTAATGGGAGATACTGATAGAAATTAAAAATAAATGGCATGAAGAGATGGATGTTTCTATAAGATTACTGGCAACAGTGTGTGACATTTTTAAAGGAAGAAATGCTAGAAATGATATTAGATAATAAAATATTCAGGTAAGAGACGGACAAAATCAATGAGTAGCATAGGCTATTAGAGTTCAGAATTGAGAGAGATTGGCAGAATGTTGTAACCAATAGATGCAGAAACTGTAACAGAAAAGATAAAGACATTTTCCAAGGGTTCAATGAACAAAAATAAGTAGATAATAATGATATTAAATAAATTTGGTTTCAAACATGTTGAATTTTCAACTTCTTGTGACAAGTATATGGAGAGTCAATCATGTTCTAGTTTAGGGGTAGGCAAAGTTTTTGATAAAAAGCCAGATAGAAAATATTTTAGGTTTTGTGGGCTATACCTTCTGTGTCACAATTACTCAACTATACCCTTGCAGTGAGAAAGGAACCATAGAGAATAAGGAAATGGATGAGTGTATTTGCTTTTGTTTACAAAAACAGGTGGCTAGCTTGTGAACCTATAATTTAGGTGATGCTTGAACTTCTGGGAGTGGGAAAGTTCACCCAGAAAAAACCATATATAAAGAAGGAAACCTGAGACTATTTGTAGAATGCTGAGGCAGAGGCAATAATCACAGAGGTTGGAAAAGGGTAGTCAGACATGTAAGAAAACAATGGCAAAAGAGCTGGGTCATGGAAAAGAAAGAATAACATTTCCAGAAGAAAGTGGTCCAAGTCCTTATGTTCTAAGGTTGCCAAAGTTAGTCTATTAGAGAGTGAAGGATTTAAACAATCAAGCTGAACTTATGTCATATTTCTAAAATAATCCAAAATAGAAAAAAATTAAAGTAGAACATACATTATGTTCAGTAAATGGATTAGAATAGTGATTTTCCTCCAGCATTTACCACATGATTTGCAAAATGAAGAGGATGAAGAGAGTATGTAATATACAAATGTTATTTAGTATGAAGTGATACTTCCCTTGATGCCCATTAGAGTCATCAAGCAGTGATATGACAAGTTTCACCTAGCTGGTACTGGTTTTGTTATGGTGTTCCATAGCAGATCACAGAAGTGCCAAAGAAATTTGCCAAGACAAGCAGTACTATTGTTTATTTGGTATGAACTCTTACAAATTTATCTCGGAAACACTTCACACATATTTGAAGCATTCCCTAATAGTATTGTTCGTTTCTGAAACTATCATCTTCCTGCTTCTTATTTTTCATGGTGGAACAGGACTGACAGAACTTGTTTATAGTATTAAAAGAATGAAAGAATAACGAAATTATTCCTTTTCTAGAAACAATATATTGTAAAAATATTTGCAAGTGTTAAACCCAAGTGAAAAAAGAAAAAGGGTATTTATAAATCTATTGATTTATAATCAAAAGCTGGTTAAAATAACATGTATTTCCTTCCTGAAGAATGAATCATTTTTATTCAAGGCTTCAATATTTGCCCTGTGTACCTAAAGGAAGACATAATCTTATACCCTATTTGTGGTAATACTTTCATGGGAACCACAGGCAACACATAATAAGCAAATAACAATTCTCATAGCTTCATATTCAAAATCTTGTAAAAATGAATTTTATTCACTAATATTTACTTAGCCACAATTCCCATTGGCTTTAGTGGGAGTTTTGCCATGGCCAAAGACCACAAATAAGGTCCATATTTCTGGTAATAAAAAGACTACCCTGTTACTGTGGAGAAACTGTTAAACCACAGAGTGAAAGAAAACATTTTCATGTCACTGGAGTAGTCTCCAAGTTGACTACCATTAAAATGTAACTTTATAGTAGGATGTGGATGATTAGAATGTACTTAGGATAAAGGACAAAGGTTACTTTCCCAAAAGAGAAATTGTGTTCAATTCTGTGAACGAAGATGTAGATGGGAAGCTTAGGGAGATTGGCTCCTTTCCCATTCTGACACTTATTTACTTGTCTTCTTTGGCAAGTTAAACATTGGTTTTCCCTCTCCCCTCATCCTCTGTACCAAATCCCAGGTCCAGGCTCTGTTCATCTCACA
This sequence comes from Tolypeutes matacus, assembly GCA_026826555.1. Taxonomy (NCBI): domain Eukaryota; kingdom Metazoa; phylum Chordata; class Mammalia; order Cingulata; family Chlamyphoridae; genus Tolypeutes; species Tolypeutes matacus. The sequence goes on along the minus strand of JAKSZT010053766.1, from coordinate 5,410,080 downwards.
GCTGGACTACTATTAACTTTCTTTTCTGCAATGTTTCCTGCATTTCTCCTCTCCAATCAATCTAATACTTTCTTGATTAAATTATATTCATTCTTTTTTATTCAGCCTCTGTTGCTGTTCTACTTAAAACCTCTCAGCAATTTCCCACATTCTCCTCATAAAGCTCACTTTTCTTATTCTTGTTTTTAGTTTTTCTAGTGTAGTGGAAATACTTATAAATCTAACAGAGAATATATGTGTGAGAATTAATATTCTGCCCTTCTGAATTCCAGAGGGTTAAAATATAAGAATATCAGTGTCTCAACAAGTTTGTGATTCTATCAAGTGGGAAAATTAGTATCACAAAGCATTGCTGAGGGTTTTTTTTTTCTTTTAATTTTTAATGTCAAGGAAGATACCGAAAGTCCTTCCTTGTTATGCCACTTAGAATCGTGGTATTTTTGAGTTGGAAGGGACTTTCAGACTATCTAGTCCAGTTTGATTTTTTTTTTTCACAGCACAATTATTTATTAAAGACAAATTTTATGTTTTTTTTAAAAGAAGATTTTCTTTTTAAAGGAGCTCTTGCACTGAAGTATGGTAGGAGTCCTTGAGTACTACTCACCCTATCTCCCATGAAGCTCCTGAGAAGCTGTCTGGGGCCATAAGGACTCTACAAAGACATTCTAACTCTCATTTTACAATGAAAGAAGTTGAAACTTAGACTGTATAAATTGTGAAGAATTAAAGTTAAAAGTAAATCTGATACTAGAATTCAAAATGTCCTGACTGTTAGTCTAGGGTTTCTTCACTATGCACTTTATAACTGCTCTTCCTTTTCATTTGTTCAGGAAATCTTCCAACTTGTTTGATATAACTCTGATAAGTTTTCAGCATATATCAAGAGAATAATCCCAACTGCCTCCAGTAGAGTTTGATGCTGTCTATATAAAATGGCTCAGAGCTTCCTAATCACCAAGCCAGCCACACAAAATCAGAAGCTTTCTTGGACCTATATAATTATCTTAGCTAATCCAGTGATTAAAATGGAAACTCTTAGTCCCTCTGAAAAAACTCATGAACAAACATCCAACCTGTAAAATACATGTCAAATAAAATGAGCTCATAATAGAGAGATATTAAAGAATTGTTTACATGGATGAGAAAAAGGATAGTTTGGTTGAGAATAGTCTCCTGTCGGGCCCACCCCTAACATCTGGGGGACACAGGGGGCAAGGCAAGACGACAAACGGAAGTCCATATCTAAATATTTTAAAGTTGTGAATTTAGCTAGGCCCACAGCCATGCCTGAGCTCTTGTGCTCCCACCTCCCTTCTCCTTACACCCCAAGGATTGCCCTTGCATCCCTAAGACTCTAGCCTGGACCAACCTTCATTCTGCAAGTGAATTTCCTGGGGCAGGGCAGAGTGGAAGCTAAGGCTGAGCCAGGACTCTGGATGGAATCTAGATAGGATTAACCTGGTTATCCAATTCCTCTCTTCTCTGACTTAGAATTTGCCTCCCTCCCCCCAATTCCTCAGTTCTTTGACTCAGGACTTCCAGGAGAACCTCCCCAGATTATCTCCTACTCTGCTCTTCTTGACTTTTATAAATTGCCCAAGCAGACCTCAACCAAAAGAATGATTAGCTTGGCATGCTGAATAGTACTTCCTCAATAAGAAAACACTAGAGATTTTTAGGGTTTAATTGATGCTAATATTTTTATTTACATACATTTCATGGAGTCTTGTGTATGATGAGGAGGTGGGATTCTCTGACTCCTCCCCTTATTAAAAACAAAGAAAGAAATGAAAAAACACCTGGTTGAAAGGAAACATTTTTGCATCAGAATATCGAGGATATTTTGGGTTACAAAACTTTATAGAAACAATTTGGAAAATAGCTTGTTTGTTAATTGTTTCTTCATAATTAATGATACAGAGTGTTTAAATAAACAACCTGGGTTTATAAAAGAAGTGATATTCATAATTAGTGATATTCATAATTAGTTTCTCCTGACTAAATCATATGTGATACTATCATTCTAAATGAAAATGTGCAGTTCTGTGAATCCTTCACCCCTGAAATCACCCGATTGGATGAAAAAAGAATGTCTTCAACCAACAGCTAAATTCAGTGGCTAACATTGGCATTTAAAAAAAGTTTAGACACACTAGAGCATAGTACTCTAACATTAGAAATAGTTCTGCATCTGTAGTGTTTCCACTCATGCTGTTATTTTCCACTGACAGGTAAGAGTGAGGTTTTGACACTCTTAATATAACATAGGGTGTTAATCTTATAATCACCCTGTCAGCACTTTCTGTCAGAGTGTTAATGGCCACCTTTCAGCCACTCAGAGGCTCTTGCCAATAAAAATAATACCGGCATCCAGCCAACCAGAAGTTATTCAGCAACTTTTTTTTTTCTCTCCATTTTTTTTTCAAGCAAATGAATAAATAATTTTTTAAAAAGTACCAGCATCAGAGGTGACAATCAACTTTTTTGCCCTCCTTTCTCTGTTCTTGTAGTAGACACCCCAAATAGTAATAAAATGCAAGATCTCAGTCTTTTCATTACTTTTTGAACTACCAAAAGTATTTCTTGGCTTTCACATAAATATTCTAAAGGAAAAGGTCTATCTTGACTGAAAATATAAAGCATCCTTTCACTTAAATTGAAACTTACAACTAGTATCAAGTAAAGATGAACTTCATTGAGCATAAACATTGATCTTTTTGTTTTTCTTTCTTTACAGAGAAGATTTTACTACCATTTTTTTTTGCTTGACAGTCACATTTTTTTAACACCAGAAAAAATAGGGCTAGAAAATTCGCATGATAGTTCTGAAAATTAGCAAGTGTAGATTCATTCAGGAAGAACTAATGGTGATAGTCCAGCCTGGAATTTTACCAATATTAAAATACACCTTAGAAATTGATCCTTTAAATATAAGCATCGTCCTCGATTTTTCAGGAAGTTGAAGAGATTCTAGTTTTTCTTAAAGTGTTATTTTTCCCATTCAGAAATCAAAATAAATAGATTAACACATCAATTTTTGCCCCACTAATTTGGCATAACTCTTGTTGAAGTTTCAGTTATACACATTTATTTATCCACTCAGCTGTTGAAGGACACTTGGGTTGCTTCCACCTTTGGAACAACGTTGCCAAGAATTTTGGTGTACAGATATCTGCCTGAGTCCCTGCTTTCAATTCTTTTGTGTTTATAACTAGAAATAGGATGGCTGTGTCTTATGGTAGTTTTATCTTTAACTTTTTGAAGAACTGCCAAACATTTTCCTGTTTTACAGCTGCACCATTTTACATTCCTCCTATAATGAATGTGTGTTCCTATTTCTCCACATCCTCTCTGTATTAGTCAGTCAAAGGGGTGCTGATGCAAAATACCAGAAATCTGTTGGCTTTTATAAAGGGTATTTATATGGGGTAGAAGTACATAGTTACCAGGCCATATAGCTTAAGTTACTTCCCTCACCAAAGACTATTGCCACGTGTTGGAGCAAAGTGGCTGCCGACATCTGTGAGGGTTCAGGCTTCCTGGGTTCCTCTCTGTCCAGGGTTTGCTTCTCTCCGGGCTCAGCTCCTCTGTTTTCTCCACAAGGCCAGCTGTAGACTATCAGGCGACTGGCTCTGTCTCTCTCCCCGGGGCTTCTTCCATGTCTAAGAGCTATCTCTATTCCTCTGTATTCTTCTCCTGTGTGTTCACTTCCCAGGCTCCAGCTCAAAACTCAGCATCAGAACCCCAGCTCTGTCCTTTGCCATGTCTTTTATCTGTGAGTCCCCACCCTCCAAGGGGAGGGAACTGAGTGCCCTACTACCATGGCCCAATCAAAGCCCTAATCATAATTTAATCACACCGAGAGGAAGAGACCAGTTTACAAACATAATCCAATATATAGTTTTGGAATTCATAAATAATGCCAAACTGCTACACTCACCAACACTTGTTATTTTCAGTTTAATTTTAATAATAGCCATTCTAGTGCTGAAATAAGTTTTTAAAAGTCATGCCATATTACTCTTATTTCTCTCATAACTCTCCAAAGTTCTAAATATCATAAATAGTCAAAAATCACTATTGACTGCCTGGACCTCAGTACTTTGCATTCCTAATCAGTGGCTTTAGAACTATGGGATGCATTCTTTAGATGTGGAGAAGAGCTAATGTCCAACACAATTTTAGCTTCTTAAACTCACCAAAGAGCATCTGAATAAATTTAAAAAAGAATGCCAAACAAATAATAAAATTAAAGTAGCTAATGGTATTTTAAAAGGAAATTATACATGATTATTTGAACTCAATGTTTCTTTCAGAGGTTGATCATATAATTTAATATTCAGTCAAGATGCTTCTGTCTGTGATAAATGTTAAGCCAGGAGGATGCCAGGACAACAGGCATAGTCTGGACTTGTAATTTCCTTAGATACTTGAGATAAAAAGTTTAACAAACAATTAAGAAACACCAAAGGACAAATGTATTTGAAAACAGCAATAATTATATGGGTATGTTTATTATATGGTGGAAGCTTCTAGGATCATTTCATATAGAACTTTGAAATGAAATAAATTAATGGAAAATATAATTCCATAAATTTTTATGTTCTTAATTTGATCCTTTAATGGATCAAACAATAGCTTACCACTTTGACCCTTTCATTAATCACCAAGCAAATAAATAACCAGGAGATGAAAATAAGAGTTGGCTGTGTAGGAATGACTGTGTGGTTTACACTTTGGTTCTCTGAAAGTTTATTTCACTCTTCTGACTTTTCTTTCCTTTCCTTTCTAAAGATTTCCCTTCTATTTTTCTTCTATTTTTGCCTTAACTGATATCTTCTGGCTCTTCTAAGTTATACCCAACCTCCCTGTGTGTAGATGTTCTAAATTAATACTTTCATCATGTAGCTATATGTGTTTGTCAAATCTTTGTCAAGGAAATAGCTCTCTGATGCAAATTTCTCATCCAGATAGGCTATTTAAACATCATGAGCACACTCTTCCCAGTGGAATGCTTACTCATTAATGCACAATTATCATAACCACAATGATCAGTATGAAAATGTAACACGTAGTGAGCCAAGTATCTCACTTTTTATTTCACCATAGTTGTTTATGTCTCATGTGGTTTTAAAAGAAGCAGCATGTACATAGCACCACTATGATTGTTATGGCAAAGAGTTTCTGCAATAACTTGACTGATTTACTTTATGTTAAGGATAAATCTGTCGTTCTCTTTGTTTTAATCATAATAATTTTAGATGGTGTTTTATTGTTCTTAATGGCAGACTGCACATGGGAAATATAGTTCCAAGTAATAAAATTCAAAGAAATTCACTATATCCTCTTCTCACTGAAAACTAAGTGAAATGTATCAGCAAACATTTTACTGGGTTTGGCTGTAAAACAATGAAAACAATGAAGTTGTTAGTATAGAAACACAATTTAATGGTATATGGGTCACATACTTTTCTGAGAATCATGACCTTTCCAAAACATTGATTAAAATAGACTGCAACTCAAATTTGAAGCTACAAAATGCATCTGTTGCAAAAATAAAAATGAATGGCAATTTAATCAAGCTTTATTTGTATTTTGCTTTGTCTAGAGCCAGAAGGTAGGAATGGGGGAAGAGCTTTAGGAAATTAGATATGAGATAAAGAGTTCAACTGAATGTCTCACTTTTGAGCCACTGAAGTTGTCTCAAAGAAAATGTCATGAAACCTAAATTATTTATAAGACTCAGATGTCACATAGGGTAGAATTTCATTGAAATTATGGCACATATAAATAACCTGGTTTCTAAATTTTTTTTTTATTTTTATTTTTTTTATTGTGGGTAAAAATCAAAATTTTCACAATACATACCAACATTTGCAAAATGATATATAAATATATATGCATATATGTGCATTTGCTTACAAAAATGTTATTTATATATATATATAAATACATTTTAAGAGGTGCTTAGATTACCCAAAATATTACACGGAACCCACTGGGATTCATTTTTAATAGACTAATCTCTTTTTTTAAATCAAAGAAGATGCTAACATAAGTTTTTATATAAGCCACTTAATTGTGTCTGTGAAATGAGATTGAATTATATGAGGATTCCCCTCAGCTCTTCTGGAAGAGGATCTGTTTTTAATTTCTCAGTCTTTAGTGTTCTATGGGAGAAGAAAGGGTTAGAGAGTTGTGAAAGTAGATATGATTGGGGAATGAATGATGATACGTTATTGTTGATCACTGAAGAAGTAGACAGAGGTCAAGACTTAGAGTTAGGTTTAGTAGAAACAGGTGATCCAAACCACAGGTTTTGGTGTGTGACTGCCTTTTTGTTGTTGTGCTTTGTTCTGTTACTCAGCCATCAACAATTTTACACTAAAAGTACAGGGGAACATGATCAAGTACTTGAGGATCGCTACATTTAATGACCTCTATGGTATTATATGATATTATATGACCTCTATTATATTATATGATTTTTCTCAATCTGTAATGTGCTTCATTCCTCAAAAGAAATTTGCAACTCTATCAACTATTTATTATTATTTTTTCCAAAACATGGAGATAATTTTAATTTCTTCATGTCCAATTTTAAGTTGCATTAATTAAAAGGCATTATTTGCATTTTATTCATCACCCTAAATACATAATCAGTAATCTGATTATATTCTTATCAGAGCAGTATGAAATTAAAAATAAAGTACCCTCATAATCTTTCTTTCTCACTGTTCCATAACACACTCATCCTGGGAAGGTAGAGAGTCTATTTGCATGTTCACTCATCTTTTACTTACTCTTGGGCATCCCAGCACACTCAGGATCTCATATTTACCTGAGTCAGGTTTTTTGGATACTAGGATATATTGCTAATATTGGAGGGTATTTTTGTACCAAGTACATACTAAATAATAAAAATAAAAACTCTAATTAATAATAAAAGTCATAATGTGAATTTGTTTTGTAACTATATATTGGCATGTATAGAAAGAGACTGCTACAAATAATGGTGAGTCCATCAAAGCATTTATTTCATTTTAAAGCAAATTAAAGAAAACTGATTCTAAGTCACTTTTACAAAGAGTAACTCCATTTAAAAGATTAGAGGGAAGGCAGAAGAAACAGCTCTGGAACAGTCCAGAACTGGGGCAACTCAGAGTGTCTTGGTAGATTGATTGACAGTCTCGATGGGGAATGAATGAAGCCCAACTCATTCTTTTGGCTCTGCTTCACAGTGATCAAGTTTCAAAGTCCTTGCCTTTACAAAACACTACGGTGAGAGGCAAAAAAGCTCATTAGTTATATGAAGGTAACTTCTGAAGTAGGAGGGCAAGCACATGGATTTCTCATTCCACCAGAATGGCTGCCAACAAATAAAATTGTGTTGCTGGATGGCCAAAATATTAAAATCCATTAGAGTAACGTTATCTGTATATAAAGCACTATAGTTTCACACCAGTGGCAAGGAAAATCATATAAAAATATGATCATTAGGTAATGAGAAGAGAAGGTGAGTGGCTTACTTTTATGGATACTTTAAACCTCACTAAATGAAGTTGCATGTTAGCATACTCTAATAGCAGCAAAACATTAATGGCTTAGAAGTTACAAGTTTAAGTCACTAGGGTTTGAATAAAAGAAGCAGATGTTAAGACATTTACTTAGGCTGATGACAGTTTTCTACTAATTAAAATATTAAAGGATGATTCTGCAGCATTTTGGCAGCACTCAACATGCTCAAATCAGTTTCTTACACCTAGTTTAAAGGAGTGTTCTTGCTTTCTTTTTATCATTAAATAGACTTTGTTTAATTAGCAGTTACCTTCTCAAGATGGCCAAACATAGCTTGGCACTTAGTCTAATTAAACAAGGAATAAACTAAGAACAAACTTGAAAAAAATTACTTTATGGTCTTTTATTAAATATATAAGATAGAAATACAAAACAAAACAAAAATCTTTACAAATATATCCAAAATTAATTTTAAAAATTTGGGACACCCATGCAAGGAATGAAAATAGAAATTGAGAAATCCTAAGGAAACGAGTATTAAAAAATAAGGTAGATTTTATCAAGTAGTTCATTTACCCTCCTACAAACAAACATAAAAAATCAAAATAAGCTATCTTAAGTCCAACTTGTTTTTAATTATACTCCAAAATGTATTATCATAAGAGGAGACAATACTTTCCTTCCTCACACATTTGGTTCAGTTAAATAAAACTTTTTTAACTTCTCAGTTTTCAGATTCCAAGTTACAAAATATATCATCAGAAAATAGAGTCTACCTATGAAATTATTAACTAGAAGAAGCAACCTTTGAAATTAGCCAATCAATTGGTATGTGCTCAGAAAGAGGATTTGTGTTTAGAGGCATGAATAGAAATGAAAAACTGTCCCTATTCTCAGAGTTTAAAATCTGTTTTAGGGAGAAAAGAATGATTTTGCAGAAGACTATAAACTAAACAGGACAAAAACTAGTAACATGTATAAGGTGTGCAAGAAAGTAGGAAATTGAGTTGAGGCTTGAAAATGATTTAGGATTTTAGAAGATGGACAGTAGTGAAGTGGACTTTCCATACAAGAGAGCTCAAAAGCAGTCATGATTGTGGTGCAAGATGGAGGACACCAGTTGTACCTGGAAACAAGAGTTATGTAGAAAATGGTCCAGGGTCCTATGGTGTGGAATAGGAGAATTTTTATTTTGGAGGACACACAGAAGATTTACCTGGCCAGAAAAAAAGAGGTACAGAAAGTGATAAGAAATGAAGTTGAGTAGGCAGAGCCACGTTATAGAAAATCCTGAAGCAGTAGGACATAGCAGTAAATCACAGAAAAGTCTGGAAGGGACATGCAGGAAGGATATTCCTACCTCTTTGTTTCTTTGACATGATAAATATCAATAGATTTTAAAAAGAAGCTGAAACCAACTAAATCATAAAGACCAGAAAATGTACTGCCAAAGAAATGGAAAACCCACAGTTACATCAATAATGTGACTCAGACCAAAAGTAATATGATTTTGAAAAGGGGGACATTTAATCAAGCAATTAGTGGAAATGTCAACCCTTACGGCCCTTCCAGTGCTTAGTTGTAATCATTCAGCCTTAGTCTCCAGCCTCAGGGCTGCCTGGTCTGAGCCAATTCTGCATAGAACAGTGAGTATATTAGGATCCTCAGTGTGTATGTCTGGTTGAATATCAAGGCAGCAACCATGTGCATTTTTCACATATCTATCTCAAACCATACTAAATTAACAGGGATGGTAGGGGGCGGGGGAGAAAAACAGGAAGCAGACAGGAAAAGAATCCAACAAAGGCTAGCAATTTCAACTACTCTTTGTAAGATGGAAAGCACATGGAGGGTTGACTGGCTTAGAGGAGATGTTAGAAACTAAGTGCCTATTGAAAGAACACCAAAAAGAACAGAGATAATTTCCCCCTAAAGAATTCTAGGCTTGGAGATAATAAATTGTCAGTGAATGCAAAGTGAGGTGCAGAGCTGAAAGAAGGGGTACTGCTTAAAAATCTGCCTATAGAACAATCATCACACACACGTGTGCATACACACATATCAATTAGTTTTCCATTTCCTAAAGTATACAGCTACATAGGCACAAGAAGAGATGTTTCTTCTCTGGGGAAATACGAGGACTTCAGAACAACAATCTCTAGATGTTGACATTTGGAAATCTCCAAAGAAAAAGTGGGTTTACTGTCCAAGCATTTTATGGCAAAGTTCCTCACTTCATAAGCCCTCTCAAGTGTACAGTGTTCAACAAAGAGTCAAGCATCCCCGACATTTGAGAAAAGCTTATAACATAAAAGAGAGACCAAAACAAATAACAAAAAGGGGAAAAAAAGAGAAATTTCAAAGAGCATAAAAAACACTTTTTTCAAAAATTTATAAATAATATCATCAGATATATAAGAAAAACCATTTTTTTTTTCTATGAAATAAGAACCGGATGTGTTGGATAGAAAATACTCATAGATCAACAAAGAACTTTTACAAATTAAAAGCAGAGATAGCTAGAAATGACATACTTTTGGAAGATGGCTGAAAGATAAAGCCCAGGTAAGACAGAACAGAACAAACACTTGAATATGACCCAGGATTTGGAGGGTTTTTCCCATGGAAGACACATGCCATTGTTTTCAAAAAGAAAAAATTCATATCATCTTTATTTTCCACGTAGTAGAAAGTTTGAAATTGAACAATTGCAAAATCTCAGATGTCCTCCATAGTTCCTCATTCATTTTCCATCACTGAACTTTGACATTACTGAAAATTAGTTAGGTAATTGGATTGCTCTGAGTACTATTTTGCCAATGTTGGACATATATTCAAACCTTAAAGAAAGTTGGCTTGTATGCATGTGTGAATGCCATTAGTATAGCTGCAGTAAGAAACTAGATCAAAAGGGCACACTCAGGATGTGTTCCATTCCAAAAGCACTTTAAAATTTTGAAATTTGAAAATTGATTCAATATTTGGCACATATTGCTATTCTTCTAAAAAATAAGTACAATTATTTTTGGTGGAGTATTATCTTTTTTTCTCAGACTTGAATAATAATATAAGATATATATGGAAAGATACCAACAAGATATACATTGTATTGATGGAGATTAGTAATCTACAGAGTTTTTTAATATTTAATTATTTTTTCACTGTTAAAAATAACAGTGATGTGAACCTTCCTTCACATTACTCTCTTGTACAAGATTTTCTGTTCTGGGAAGAGTTTAGTATTAGCGCTTCATTATTTTTTTAAAGAATAATAGTACTTACATTTATTCAGTACAGGCCCTCAGCAAATTTGTGATGTTCAATCATCTTCTTCCCTCTACATCTTCTCAGAAGTTTCCATGTTTTAGTGTTTTAACCTGGCTCTCCTGAAATGCAGTGGTCAACATTGTACCCAATATTCCAAGTGAAATGAGACTGGATTCTTGTACAAACAAAAAGTATTGCATTAAGTTTCTGATAGATGTCTGGCTGTCACAAAATATAGAGCCAGCATCATCAGGAAATGGAATAGTACAAGTTATAAACTATTTTGATGATTTCTTTTCTAATACATTGTTTGTCATCACAAAAATATATTTATGAATTTGGAAAATGGAACATTTTGGAGTAGGTGAATTACTAGCCTCTATACCTAGTGGGTCTTCTATTTATTCCAATTTTTCTCTTCATTTTCTCAAACTATTAGTTTTCTGACAATGGTATGCATTTATTCTGTATTTCAATACATTTCTTTACTCTTGGATAAATTCCAGTACCTAGATCTTACAATTAGCAGGACTACTTAGGTTGAGAGCACTTGAGAAAAAGAGATGAAGAGTTATCAAAGCATATTAAACACAGGTCTAAGCTTGATATTTACCAAAGGTTAAATTTTGTAGCTGCATTTCATCTTGTCTTACTTTTTACTAGCAAAGTGCAATGCTTTCTTTCTTTCTTAGTCAGGCCCAGTTGTATGAAGAAGAAAACAATACAGACATTTCAAATGGAAAGGGAATTAATATAGGAAGTTATGTGTTTATGATATCATTAAAGAGCTGGGGAATTGGGCTAGGGATCAACTGGAAAGAAAGTAGAATGGAGTTTGAGATAGTTAACCACATTATCTACTGTGTTCTCTCAATCTATCCATTCAAACCTTCAAGCATGCGTAAAAATCCCTTGTTAAATAAGATATATATAAAGCAACCAAAACTTAATCTGAAAGTCAATAGACTTTTAAAACAAACAATTCTCCAATAATGGTACTAGTCAAATATCTTCTTTAAACATATTTTTCTAAAATTAGTTTCTCCTTGGGTCTCAGTTTCATTATCTGGTATATCAGATTTATAACTGATTTGGAAATTAATTTTAATCAAGAGATAATATATACTTCCAAACCTTCATGAAAGTCACCCTAATACCAAATTTGGGGGCAAGTGGGATTGGTCCACACAGTTTAGTATAATGGAAAGTACATGGGTTTTAAAAGGATTTTTTTTTTTTTTAAAGATTTTATTTATTTATTCATTTATCCCCCCCTTGCTGCTTGTGCTCGCTGGGTCAGCTAACCACGCCGTGCTGGCGGGCCCGCCCTCACCAGGAGGCCCCGGGAACCGAACCCGGGGCCCCCCATATGGTAAACGGGAGCCCTACTGATTGAGCCACAGCCGCTTCCCTTAAAAGGATTTTTGAGACAAGCATGAGTTCTAATCCTGGCTTCAAAAATGTATAACTATGAGATCTTCTAAAGATGACATACTTCTATGCCTTTGCTTTCTTCTCTCTCTCTCTCTCTCTGTGTGTGTGTATGAAAGAATTAAAATACCTCAAAATGTTGTGTTGAGAAATAAATGAGTTAATGTATCTTAGCACTGGAAAATGGTAATATTGATTGAATGACCTATACATCACAAATATTGTTTTACATTTCTGCCTTCATTTGTCTATCTGAGATATTAGTGATATCAGCAAATTAACAATCTCATTAAAGTAGAAAAGAGAATGCAATGATTGCCACAAGAGAAAGAGAGGTGAAAATGCAAGTTGACATTAGAAAATGCATAAGACGAACTGGTTTTGAAACAGTATTTTTCATACCTTTGGTCACAACCCGTATATAAACACAAAAGCTAATTAGCAGATTCATTATCAACAATTTTAATGAAAGAAAATATGCTAGACTAGAATAGAAAATATCAGAGGGTATTTCATATAAAAAAGGAAAATACATTATTATTTTGTTATACTCTTTATGTAGATGTGGATGTATGTTTGTATGTATGGCCATGCACATCCATACAGAGTGTACTGTTTTAAAATATGTTTCTTATGGTAGATAACAAACAAAATTTGAAAGCCACTGTGGATAGCATTTATTTAATCTAGGTTTTCCTCATTTCTTTCCAGAACTGACTGGAACTAACTGCTGCTAGTGTCAACCCCCTCCAATTCATCCTAAACGCTGTACCAGGGTGTTCTTTCTGGAATATAATTCTGATTATTTTATCTACTGTTTGCAATATTTTAATGCCTGCTGTATTTTCCTTAATTGTTCCATGAATTTGGTAAACAGGACGACCTCTCCTTCTCTGATATCTCTCTCGGGTGGCCTTATTGAATTTCTGCCAGTTTCTCCAACATGCTCATGTTCATGCTGCTTCAGTGCCCAGCTCTTATGTTTCTGGACCATGCCAAGCTCTTTCTTTCTATGAGGCTTTGGACTTTCTATTTCCTGCACTCCTCTTGGCTTTACTAATGGTGTCCCTCATCCTGCAGGTCTCAGGTCAGATTTTACACCCTTAGTGAGATCTCCATGACTTAGGATTGTCAGGTGTTGCAAATAAAAATACAGGATGCACAGTTAAGTTTGAATTTCAGATAAAACAGCTAGTTCATATTCGAGGTCTTGCAGAAGTCTTCAATTCACCACATTGCCGCTTCACCCCAGTCCAGACTGTGTATTGATTCCATGTGTGTCCATGTATTTAAAGACTCAATACTCCTTTTATTTAAAAATAAATTCCATATCACTCTCCCCTTGTGACTCTAAATGTCTGTCATAATTAATAATTATTTAAATTGACAATTGAGAATTAGAGTTTAATTCTTAATATTGATTATAATTCTAATAATATTCATATTAAATAATATTAAATAATATTATATGATGGCTCAAAATAGAATAACAGCATAACAAGATTCTTATAAATATGTATGTCTCATAAATTTTTGTAATATAAACATGTATACTTTGTAGAATTTCTATTCATTCTCTAACAATAATTGCTCTGTGCAAGCATGTCTTATGTATTTTAAACATAGACCACACAGTACTACATTAAAAGTTCTATTTCTGTATCTCTTACTAGAACTTAAGGATATATTCTTATTCATCTCTTTTTGCTCAGTAATTAGAATAATGCCTGGCCTATAGTATATGCTCAGTAAATGAGCTGAATCAAACTGGTCTATTTTATTAGGCTACAGAAATAGAAAGACTTCAATTACATGGATAGTAGAAATAGAAAATACAGGTATGAGAAATATTGCAAAATAAAATCAACAAGACTAGGATGTGCTGGGGAAAGATAAAAAAGTTAAATGACACTGTTAAATTTGGCTATGTGATTGTTCACTGTAATATTGGAAATAAGGTCAAATGGAATTTAATCAGCTACACAAATAATTTTGGATGGCTAACTAATGACATGGGTAGTATGTATCTATGCTTTAAGTGAAACAATGCATTAATAAAACTATATATTTAGTACACAGACACACACCACAAGGGCCTATAGGATATACATCAAAATATCTCAGGCAGTGAGATTATAGGAGATTTTTTGCAGTATTTTCCAATCAGCCATGTTTTATACACTTTATGTTCTATAATAAAATGTATATTGGTTTTTTGATAAGAAAATTTAATGTCTTTTTTTTAAACTTTGAAGCTGAGGTATCAGCGCAAAAGATGCTGTGACTTGTAAAAGAAAAAGAGAAGTCAGGAGAAGATAGAGCTGCTAGGAGAAAGATAATGAGCATGTACTTTTGTTTTTTGTCCATTTTTCTATTATGAACTATTTTACCATATACAGACATATCTCAGCCTCAGAGGTATTGCAGGTTTGGTTCCAGACTACCACAATAAAGCAAATATTGCAATAAAGCAAGTCACATGAACTTTTTGGTTTCCCAGTGCTTATAAAAGTTTTGTCTACACTACATTATAGTCTATTAAGTGTGCAATAGTATAATGTCTAAAAAATATGCATACCTTAATTTAAGAATATTTTATTGATCCAAATATTAACCATCAACTGAGGCTTCAGCAAGTTCTAATCGTCTTGCTGGTGGAGGGTCTTGCCTTGATATTTATGGCTGCTGATTGATCAAGGTGTGGTAGCTGAAGGTTGGGGTGGCTGTGGCAATTTCTTAAAAGAAGAAAACAATGAAGTTTGTCGCATCGATTGACTCTTCCTTTCACAAAAGATTTCTCTGTAGCATGTGTGCTGTTTGAGAGCATTTTACCCATGGTAGAACTTCTTTCAAAATTGGAGTCATTCCTCTCAAACCTTGCTGCTGCTTTATCAACTAAGTTTATGTAACATTCTAAATATTTTGCTGTCATTTCAATAATGTTCACAACATCTTCACTGGGTATAGATTCCACCTCAAGAAACCACTTTCTTTACTCATCATAAGAAGCAACTTCTCATCCATTAAGTTTTATCATGAGATTGCAGTAATTGAGTCACATATTCACATTTCACTTCTAATTCTAGTTCTCTTGCTATTTCCACCACATCTGCAGTTACTTCCTCCACTGAAGTCTTGAACTCCTTAAAGTAATCCATGAGGGTTGGAATGAACTTCTTCCAAACTCCTGTTAATGTTGATATTTTGACCTCCTCCCATGAATCATGAATGTTCTTAATAGCATCTGGAATGGTGAATTCTTTCCAGAGCATTTTCAATTGGCTTGCCCAGATTCATCAGAGGAATCACTATCTATGGCCAGTCAGTGGAGTTTGCCATCTTATATGGGTACAATACATAATGCACAGAAACAATTACAATAGAAACACCAGAGATCACAGATCACATGTCACCACAATATATATAATAATAATTTAAAAACTTGCAATATTGTGAGAAGTACCAAAATGTGACACAGAGACACAAAGTGAGCACATGCTGTTGGAAAAATGGTGCTGATAGACTTGCTGATGCAGGGTAGTCAAGAACCTTCAATTTGTAGAAGAAAACGCAATATCTGCAAAGTGCCATAAAGTGAAGTGCAATACAATGAGGTAGGCCTGTGAAATAATTCTAAAAAATGAACATCCACAGAGAAAGATTTCTTTTTTTTTTAATTGAACTTAAAATAAGGATGACGAACAGCATTTTAGACCTTTATTGATGATTCTCTAAAATAAAACAGTAAAATAAAATAAATTTTTAAAAAAAGAGTAGAGAAAAAGCTGAGAATCTTCCTCACATAAGAACAAAAACAAGAAACAAAATGTAGAAAGTAAATAAATTCTTTGAGAACCTGATCTATTCCAGGCAAGCTGCCAGGCCACTTTTTTCCTTTGACTCATTCTATCCTTAGGCCAATCCTATGAAGTTGATAGCACAGCTATCCACAGGTGGTGAGAAAGGTTTGGTGAGGTTAGGGGGTAGCAGTTGCTGCTGTTATAGCAGTAATGGGAGCAATATCCAGGGATACTGCCATCCCAGGAGCACTTGTTTTGCCCTGAGTACAAAGCCCAAGCTTTTTTAATGAATTTAAGAGAATGAATAAATAAAATTGTCAAAGGAAAGCCTGGAGTGGAAGAAGAGCACTGAATGTAGAACTCTAAGGAACACCTCACTTTGGGGGAGTGGGAAAAAAACAGGGGAGTCATCAAAACAAAGGGACCAAATGGTTGAAAAGCTAAAAGAAGAGCCTAGTTAATGTTCTCACATAGAAAACAAGGAAGAAGGAGTATATTTAAAGAAAAGGAAATATTAAAAGCTGCAAAAACAAAAAAGTCAAGGAAGAAGCAACTGACAATATCGTCTTTTTAAAGCGTTTTTTTTTTTCAATTTTATTGACACGTATTAATAAAGCATAAATCCATCCAAAGAGTAAAATCAGTGGTATTCAGTGTAATGACATGTTTGTGCATTCATCATCCCAATCACTCCCAGAGAACTTTCATTATTCCAATGAAAAAAAAAAAAAAAAGAAACTCCTCACATCTTAATCTCTCTATGTCTCGCCTGGCATACATAGCTGCTATTCTTTTTCATTCTCTCTAGTATATTTGTAATTATATTTTGTAAAAACAGTCTTATGTAAAATAAATATGGGGAATAACACCCATATTCATATTTTGCATGAGGTTTTACTATCTTATACAGTTTCATATTATGGTTTTTAGCTTTTCTTCTAGTAATATACATGACCTTAGACTTTCCTTTTCAACCGTCATATTCATACAATAGCACTGCTAGTTACAAACAGCATGATATCCTTTCACCATTTCTATTCATTTCCAAAGATTTACAAACAACCTTTTTACCAATTTTATACAGATTAACCCTCAGCTTTCCAATCTCTACCTTCCTTCTATTTTCTGGTGACCAATATTCTAATTATTAATTCCATGGGTTTGCATAGCATGTTTACTTCATAATAGCACAATCATACAGTATTTGTCCTTTTGTGTCTGGTTTACTTCACTCAACATAATGTCCTCCAGGTTCATTCATGTTGTCATATGCTTCACGACTTCATTTCTTCTTACCGCTGAATAATGTTCCATCATGTGTATACACCACAATTTGTTTATTCATTCATCAGTGGATGGACACCTGGGATTTTTCCAACTTTCGGCAATCATAAACAGTGCCTCTGTGAACATCGGTGTGCAGATGTCTGTTTGTATCACTGTCTCAGTTCTTCTGAGTATGTACCTAGTAATGGTATTGTTGGGTCACATGGAATATCTATGTTCAGCTTCCTTAGGAACTGTCAAACAGTCTACCACAGTGGCTGTACCATTCTATATTCCCACCAAAGGTGAATAAGTGTTCCTATCTCTCCACATCCTTTTCAACTTTTACAGTTTTCCAACTTTTTAATAGTAGCCATTCTAAGAGGTATGAAATGATATCTCATTGTAGTGTTGCATTTCCCTAAAAGCTAGTGATGTTGAACATTTTTTCATGTGTTTCTTCACCATTTGTATTTCTTCTTTGGGCGATTGTCTTTTGAAGTCTTTTGCCCATTTTTTAATCAGGGAGTTTGTCTTTTTATTGTTGCATTGTATGATCTCTTTGTATATTATATATATTAATCCCTTATTGGATATGTGACTGCCAATTATTTTTTCCCACGGAGTTGGCTGTCTTTTCACCCTTCTGACAAAGTCCTTTGAGGTGCAAAAGTGTTAAATTTTGAGGAAATCCCATTTATCTATTTTTTTCTTTTCTTGCTCGTGCTTTGAGTGTAAGGTTTAAGAAACTACTGCCTACCATAAAATCTTGAAGATGGTTTCCTACATTTTCTTCTAGGAGTTTTAAGATTGTCACATTTATATTTAAGTCCTTTATCCATTTTGAGATAATTTTTGTGTAAGGTATGACATAGGGCTCTTCTTTCTTTCTTTGGATATGGGTATTCGGTTCTCCCAGCACCATTTGTGAAGTAGACTTTTCTGGCCCATCTGGGAGGGCCTGACCACCTTGAAGGTCTATTTCTGAGTTCTCACTTTGGTTCCATTGGCCAATATGTCTGTCTTTATGCCAGTACCATGCTGTTTTTACCACTGTAGCTAGGTAATATGTTTTAAAGTCCAGAAGTTAGAGTCCTCCAACTTTTTTCTTCTTTTTAAAGATCTTTTTGTCTATTTAGGGACCCATATCCTTCCAAAAAAAATTGGATAGTTGGTTTTTCCTCTTCTTCAAAAAAGGCTGTTGGAATTTTTATTGGGATTGTGTCGAATCTGTACATCAATTTCTGTAGAATTTATATCTTAATGATATTTAGTCTTCCAATCGATGAACACGGAATGTCCTTCTACTTATTTAAGTCTTCTTCAGTTACTTTTAGCAATGTTTTGTAATTTTCTGAATACATGTCCCTGATGTCCTAGGTTAAGTTTATCCCTAAATATTTAATTCTTTTAATTGCTATCATAAATGGAATTTTTTTTTCTGATTTCCTCTTCAGATTGCACATCAGTAGTGTATAAAAACACTATTGATTTTTGCATATTAATCTATATCCTCCCACTTTGCTGAACTCATCTATTAGTTCTAGTAGTTTTGTTGTGGATTTTTCAGGAGATTCTAGATATAGGATATTATCATCAGTGAATAGTGAAAGTTTTACTTCTTCTTTTCCTATTTCTGTGGCTTTTATTTCTTTACCTAACCTAATTGCTCTAGCTAGAACTTCTAGCACAATACTGAATAACAGTGGTGACAGTGGGCATCCTTGTCTTGGTCCTGATCTCAGCAGAAAGGCTTCTAGTCTTTCACCATTGAATAATATGCTAACTGTAGGTTTTTCATATATGCACTTTACCATATTGAGAAAACTTCCTTCTATTCCTATCTTTTGGAGTGATTTTATCAAGAAAGAGTGCTGTAATTTGTCAAATGCCTTTTCTGCATCAATAGAGAGGATCATATGATTTTTCTTTTTCAATTTATCAATGTGGTTTATTACATAAATTGATTTTCTTGTGTTGAATCATCCTTGCATACCCTGGATAAAACCCACTTGATCATGGTGTATAGTTCTTTTAGTGTGATTTTGGATTCAGTTGGCAAGCATTTTTTTGAGGATTTTTCATCTATATTCATTAGAGATTTTGGCCTGTAATTTTTCTTTTTTTTTTTTCTTTTTTCTTTTTTTTTTTTTTTTGTAGTATCTTTATCTGGTTTGGGTATTAGGGTGATGTTGGCCTCATAGAATGAGTTTTGTAGCATTCTTGCCTGTTCAATTTTTTGGAAGAGCTTAAGCAAGATTGGTATAAGATCACCTTTGAATCATTGGTAAAATTCACTTGTGAAGCCATTTGGTTCTGGGCTTTTCCTCTTTGGGAGGATATTGATGACTGTTTCAATCTCTTCACTTGTGATTGGTTTGTTGAGATCTTCTATTTCTTCTAGTTTCAGTGCAGGTGGTTTGTGTGTTTCTAGGAATTTGTTCATCTCCTCTGCACTGTCTAGCTTTTTTGGCATACAGTTGTTCGTAGTATCCTCTTATGATCTCTCTTATTTTGGTGGGGTCAGTGGTAATATTCCCCCTCTCATTTCTGATTTTATTTATTCATGTCTTTTCTCTTTTTTTAATCAGTTTAACCAAGGTTTTGTCAATTTGTTGATCTTCTCAAGGACAAACTTTTGGTTTTGTCAATTCTCTTTATTGCTTTCTTTGCTCTCAATTTATTTCTGCTCTGATCTTTACTATTTCTTCCCTTTGGCTTGGTTTGGGATTGGTTCGCTCTTCTTTTTCTAATTCCTCCAGGTGTGCAGTTACATCTTCAATTTTAGCTCTTTTTCTTTTTTAATGTAAGTATTGAGGGCTCTAAATTTCCCTCCTAGCACTGCCTTTGAAGTGTCCCATAAGTTGATATATTGTGTTCTCATTTTCATTCATCTCATGATATTTGCTCAATTCTCTTGTAATTTATTCTTTGAGGCACTGATTATTTAAGAGTGTGTTGTTTAATCTGATATATTTAAGAATTTTCCCTCTTCCATCGATTATTGATTTCTAGCTTCATTCCATTTTGATCAGAGAAAGTGTTTTGTATAATTTCAATCTTTTAAAATTTATTGAGACTTATCTTGTGACCCATCATATGGTCTATCTTAAAGAAGGATCCATGAGCTCTTGAAAAGAAAATATAATCTGCTCTTTTGGGGTGCGATGTTCTATAGATGCCTGTTAAGTCTAGTTCATTTATCATATTATTCAAGCTCTCTGTTTCTTTATTAATCCTCTGTCAAGATGTTCTATCCAATACTGAGAATGGTATATTGAAGTCTCCAACTATTATTGTAGATTCATCTATTTGTCCCTTCAGTTTTGCCAATTTGTGACTCATGTATCTTGGGGCATTCACATTACCTGCATAAATATTTAGTATATTTTGTCCAATATTAGTATCGCCACTCCAGTTCATTTTTGGTTACTATTTGCATGGAATATTGTTTTCCAACCTTTCACTTTTAACCTGGTTGTGTCCTTATGTCTGAGGTGTGTCTCTTATAGACAACATATAGGTAGATGGCTTATATATTTTTTATCCATTCTATCAGTCTACTTCTTTTGATTGGGGAATTCAATCCATTAACTTTCAATGCTATTACTGTAAAGGCATTACTTACATCATCCATTTTGTCCTTCATCTCTGTTGTCATATCATTCTATTGTATATTTTCTTATCCTTTAGTTTACCCTTCCTAAAAATCTTCATTTCTAAACTCTTTTCCAAATCTCTTACCCTTGTTTTTTTCCTTTCAGGCTGCAGCACCCTCTTTAGTATCTCTTGTAAATCTGGTCTTTTGGCAACATATTCTATGAGGTTTTCTTTTTGTCTGTGAAAACTTTGAACTCACCCTCATTTTTGAAAGACAGCTTTCCCAGGTACAGAATTCTTGGCCTAGCAGTTTTGCTCTTTCAGTACCTTAAATCCATCATACCACTTTCTTCTCACCTCCATGGTTTTTGATGAGAGGACAGCACTTAATCTTATTGAGTTTCCCTTGTATGTGATGCTTTGTTTTTCTCTTGCTGCTTTCAGAATCCTCTCTTTTTCTCTGATATTTGTCATTCTGAATAGTAACGTCTCTAGATAGGTATATTTGAATTTATTCTGTTTGGAGTGTGCAGTCCTTCTTGGATATTGATATTTATGTCCTTCATAAGGGTTAGGAAGTTTTTGGTCATTATTTCATCAAAAATTCTTTCTGCCCCTTTTCCATTTCTTTTCTCCTTTTGGGACACCAATAATGTGAATGTTTGTGCATTTCACATTGTCATTCATTTTCCTGAAACTCTATGGCATTTTTTCCATGCTCTTCTCTTTCTGTTCTCCTGTCTTTTCTAGTTCTGGAGTTCTATCTTCAAAATCACTAATTCTGTCTTTGATCAATCCAAATCTGCTCTTATGTGCCTCTAAAGTATTTTTAATCTCATCCATTGTGTCCTTCATTACTATAAGGTCCGTTACTTTTCTTTGCAGGCTTTCACACTATTTGTTATGTCTTAGTGTCTTCTTAATATCTTGTATTTCTTTAGTCATCTTTTCTTTCAATTCTTTGAAGTAATTTAGGAGAGTTGTGTGATTATCACTGATTAATTGTCTTAAATCCTGTATCTCTTCAAGATATTTAGTTTGTTCTTTTGACTGGGCCATCTCTTCCTGTTTCCTAGTATGGCTTGTAATTTTTTGTTAATGTCCGGGCATCTGAATATGTTGATGAATTTATTCTGATAACCAATTTCTCTTTCTTGCCTATTATTTTCTTTCCCCACAGCTCTTCTTTGATATTTGGTTAAACTCTTTCTAAGTCTTTAGAATTGCCCAACTTAAGTTTCTAAAATCATACCAAGGACTCACTAGTGGGGCACAGATTTTCTCCCAGTGTTTGGATATGGAGATCAAACAGTTTTTGTCCATGCAATTTCCAACAGGTCAGCAGATGGCACTTATCAGTGCACCTTTCCACAGTGGGATAAGTCTTGTATCTCTTGCGGTGCTCAATTCTCTCTGGGCTCAGCTGCTCTGCTATCCCCACAAGGTCAGCTATAAACTGTTAGGCTCTCTAGGCTTTGTCTCTCTCTCCCTTGGGCTCAATTCTTTTCGGGTTCAGCTGCTCTGCTCTCTTCACAAGGGCAGCTGTAAACTTTCAGGTGAAATGGCTCATCTCTCTTCCTGGGGTCTCTGCCATGTCTAATGGAGCCTTCTCTCTTTCTTCATGTATCTACTTCTCTGTGTATTTACTTCCCAGGGTTCCAGCATTGAAACCCCAGCATAAAAACTCAACTGTCTGCTCTGCTGTGTGTTTTCTTTATGAGTCCCTGCCCAACAAGAACTTGGGAACTCAGCATCCTACTAATGTGGCCCAGTCAAAGACTTAATAATCATTATTTAATCAAGTAAAAGTGATATCTCTGAATTTAATACAATCTAATACATCCAGAGGAATAGAACAGTTTACAAACATAATCCAATATCTATTTTTGCAATTTATATCAAACTGCAACAGGGAAGAAGATGTCTGTCCCCTCTCAGTTGGCTGCAGTGAGCCAGGGGTTTTACCCCAGCTTAATATCTTGGGGATGGGGGAGAGGAACTAATATTTGTCATTTTTGCTTCTTAGTCTGTCTGTCCCTCACTTTCCTGGGAGTTGTGTAGCACTGCCCTGGTCTGCTGACTCCCAAAGCAGGTCCCTCAGACAGCTTTTGGCTCTTTCTCTGTTGTTTTTTTTAAAGCATTCAGTTCTGCCTGTTAGTCTGTCGTCATCTCATTTAATGACTTTTTCTTAAACTTTCCCAAATCATAGTTTTGGTAATCTCAACAGTTTATCTTGAGCATTCTTTATAAGAACTTAAGGTTTCAGAGTCCTGGCTGAAAACTGCTTTTCTCATTTAGAATCAAAACTGTTATATTAGTTCTCATTAATGTCACCTTTTCACATGCTAGATTTAGCAAAGTAAGAGTAACTTTTTCCACTTAGTAACATTCAATCATAATCACATGGTATATAAAACAATGAAATATAACACTTTCACTTCAGGTATCTGGTCATCACATTGCTTTACCTATTTTCATAGTCATATAAAATGACCCTGAAATTTAGCCACATAATTTCATAGTTTTGATTCTCAGAAGAGTTTAGCTTTTGGTACAGATTTTGTAAATGGGTCCTCCTCTTCTGAATCACTGTTATAACTGTAATATTAGATATTTTCAGCACCAACTTGGTGAAATCCTAGAGGCAATATTTATCCATGAAAGAAGTATTGTTCATGCTCCACATACCCAGTGTTTAACATTATATTTAAACTGAATCAATTATTTTTAAAATACAATAATTGGTATGAGCTTCTGGCAAGAAAAATTTTAAGTACAATTTATTTTTATCTAACAATTGAGGGAAAATTGAGGATTTGTAATCAATTAGGCATTGGACACAATACCTGAAGGTTTTTTTTTTCTTTCTCTCAATAGTATTTCCAAATTTGAAATTTAATAATCTTGTTCTTTATTATAATTTTCTTGAGTTTTTCCTTGATTGCTTTTTAGAGATTTCCATGCAATGGAGTCATTTCTTATGTTCCATGAATGGTGGATTCTTGCACTTGGTTCTCATAGCCTACCTTAATCCAAAAGATTTCCAAGGTAAAACTTTTCAGAACTACTTAGAAACTTAGATTTTTCCATCCTCTAGGGCTCCAAAGTTTTGTCGGAGTAGGAAAATTGTAATAGAACTTTCTCAGTAATTCTCAAACCAATCTATTCTTCAAGAAGTGGAGAGATAACTTATTCATTGTCACAAACCCACCTCCCACCAGGCCTCCTTTCCCTTGTAGTTTGGGATTTTATGTTTCTATTCTACAAATCAAGTTGCATTTTCTTTGGATTCTTCATCACATATAGCCCCATCACTCTGACCACCTGTTGAACTATTCTATAACACTACCAGCAAGCTCTTCAGAACCAAGGTCCCTCAGTGCTGAGCTTCAATTTCCTCATACAGCTTTCTCAATATGTATCCTTCAAGAGCTGTCTCACTGTGTTCTGTTTTAAAACTTACCTTTCAGGCATCTCTGTAAACTACTGTTCTTCATTTGTCTCTAGATTCACAAGATGGAGAGTGGTGTCATCAATGTCTATCATTGTAAGAAGCACATTTCAGAGAGTGCAGAGACTACTTTCACCTTCAGAATGCATGCCCAGATCATGAAACAATTGATTTCACATTCTTTAATAAAAAGTGTTGTATTTAATTGTCAGTAAATATTATGCACAACAAATTACATAAGACTACAAATCCAGAATTCTCTTGATTTTGTAAATGTGACTTCTGAAACAAACCTTTTACCATACACATTCAAATTAAAAGGATGTTTACAATTCTGTTTATTCTTTGCCTCTATATTCTTGTGATTGTGCCCAAAGAATATGCCACCCATCCCTCCTTCCATTCATCCTGATACAGCCATCAGTTGTTAATTCATCTTGTTATTATTTCCATTACATTTGAAGAGCATTGTTTATATTGACTCTTTCAAATTCTACCTTTGAAAGAATTTAAAATACTTTCCAGTATAAGATAGATATAACACACACACATATACATACACACACACACACACACACTTGAATGATTTTATTTTTAAAGCTTCCAGGAATAGTAACTAGACTTTTCTTTTGCACACTGAGTAACTCAAATGTTTTTTGATGTTTTGGATCACCAATCCGGTTGTACAGTTCCTGGTTATGGTTAAATTTTATCTAGAAAGCAAATTTTTACTGCTTTGGAAGAAAAGTGCTTCATTAACAGAATGGAATCTTTATGAAGAAAATCTTTTCTTGGTATAATAAGTGAGTTTTTAAAATTGGACTTCCTTTTTCTATGTTTAGTGTTCTGAAACATTAATGCACTGAACAGAGCTTCTATGTTCTGTTGTACAGTTGTGCACTGCCCAACTACAGGGGTTGTCATTCATAGAGTTGATATGAACGGTATCCCCTGGAAATATGGGATGTATTAGCCCTGTAAAAGAGTTACCTAAGGAGATGGTTAGATGTAGATTCCTGGGCCAAATCCTCATTTATTGGGATTTAAGAAGTTTGGGGAGTGGTGAATGAGTTTAAGAATATTCAATTATATCGAACAGTTCAAGAAATTTAAGGCAAATGATACTCAATTGTATTTTTTTTTTATTTGATTATACTTTGAGAAAAAGTATTACATACACTATTATTTAAATATAGGTAAGTTGAAAGTAGCATTCCACAATGAATTACTGACTGATTAACATTTTGACTGATACAAAAAGATAAAATGATTTCAGTTTTAGGAGTTTTAAATTCTCACTTGCCTGAAGGAATGAATCAAAAACACAACATTTGCATTACAAGGAAATAATCAGGTTTCTACTGAGAAAGCAATTCCAAGGTTGACAAATTGTCTCATAGAAGATTTGGACCCCGTTAAAGTTCATATATATACCCAGAAATCTCAGCTCTTCTATAAAAACCCAAAATTCAGGTATTCTCCTCCTTTGCTGTTCTGCTTTTCAAGAAAGAAAAGGAGTTAAACATGCAAGACCTTATGTAAGTGATCCCTTCTTGGCAGAAAATACAGAGGCTGTAGGTCAACTCTCTCAAAAGACTTTTAGCTTCAATGGTATCTCAATAATTTTAATTTTTTAACTGACAAAAATGTCAGATTATATTTTCTATAAGGAGTTTTTTTATTAGTTAGATAATTTTCTGAAACTGATGACTACCTAGAAGTTATATATAATTCATTTGAATGTGGTTTACACTCATTATAATTCATTCTACAGCTGGGTCTAGTTTCTGCTTAGTTAATTTCAGTAAATGATGATCTCTCTGAGCTTAAATGTGAATAACAATGTCAACCTCTCATATCCACAAGACTTTGTGTTATCAAATACATACGAAACTACTTTATGATTATAAACAACAATGTAAGCTTCTATTGTAAGAATGTGGGCAATATTTGCAAAGTATGTTATAATAATCTTTTTTTTCAAGAACATAGAATACTTAGAATGAAAATTTCCAAAAAATGAGGATTTAGTGCTCACAAGAACGATTCTTATAAACCCACTATCACAAGATAGTGCTACCTGACTTTATGCCTGTTTTCTTAATTTTTATATTTGATTCCATTCCTCTGCTAGAGTTGGTATACTATAGGCCATTTAGGTTTCTTGCCACAGATCTTACCAGTGTTTTTACCAACTGTATTTCTGTCAACTGTGAAGTTTGCATATTGACATGTAATTAAATGCCTTTTTAATTTTATTAGTGCAAAATACTTGCTTGTTTTATGATTCTATTGATCTTGTTAATTTCTAAATTATTTTTAAAACATTATTATCTTAGTCTATACAGATTATTAAGTTTAAAATGCCATTCTACTCATGTACTGAGCAGTAACTATGAGAGATGAATTATTTATTCTCCTGTCCTGAAGTCATTTGTGGTATAAAAAGGGGGAAAAAGAGATAGAGGGAGAGACTTCAATAGCTACCTCTAATATAATGTGACATAACCAGGATTTTTACAATAACATACAAGGAAGCAGTCAATTTGTGCCTTGCAGAGATTGAGGGAGGGGAAAGGTGATTAAGGCAAGTTTCACAAAATAAGGTGATATTCTACCTGGGCCTTGAATGAAGAGTAAACATTAGTAAACCACTAGCAAGAGACAAGATTCTACACAAGGATCTTTTTTTGACCAACGTCACCAGAAAAATGCTTTGCTTTTATTGGTAAAAGTTGCTAAATCATTGTTTTGGTTGATTTTTTTCAAGAAGCCATTTACTACCTGCACATATCAGGAAAATTTTCCTTAAGTATATACTTGCCATCAGTATAGTGTGGATGCCCAGTTCTGAAATGTTGGGTGCAGAACTTCTTATTTCCATGCCTTAGAATTTGCCTTGGCCATAAGGTAGCCATAGTCAATCTATTAAACATCCCCGTTCAAATAGGTAGAGCTTATGGCAAATGTTTTATACTGTGCCTCTTTTAAATACCCTCTACAAAGCTGTGGATTAAATTCGTCCCTTTTTAATTCAGAAGTTGGGCTGAAACTAAATCTTAACCATCAAATTGATATAAAACATGTACAGTGTGGAACTACTCTGGCAGAGGTTGAATGCGGTGTCCAGAGCCCACTTACCCCCAACAGGAAGCCCCTTCTCCCTCTGAAAGTCCAAAACAAAACTCTGTAAGTTCATAGAATTCTGAAGAGAACTTTGACATTTCCTGGACTAGATTAGTGCCCCCAAGTATGATTGTGCAGCAGGGCACATGGGGCTGATATCAGTAAGAGCAAAGCTCATCAAGCCTGGTATGTTTGCCCCAGGCTGTGTTTGTCTGGAGAAACACCCATCAGCCAGCAAGTCCAGCACCTGTGCAGCTCTGCCCAGAGAAGTAGCCTCAGGGTTGTCTAAGTTTCTCCAGCTCTGAAAATTTCCTTTCTTTGGATTAGATCCTTTATCGAAATTTAGTGCTGGATCATTCATAGGTTTTCTATTCTATTATACTTTCTCCTTGAATACTTCTCAATATGTGGTTATTTATCGGTAAAACCAACATTTAAATAACATTACAACCCTGAGATAGACCTTAAAAATTATTCCTTTTATATGAATATTTGGAATTCATTTAAATTTACTTAAAGGCAGTTTTTTTTAAAAAAAAAAACAAAAAACAATAACATATTTCGGACTTCAGGAAATTCTTAAACAAGCCCTTCCATGGATCTTACATTTAAAACACGATATTATTTTAGAAGTATTAGAAAATCAGTTTGAAAAGTGTCACCAAAAGAGCAATAGAGTAAAACAAAATTTATTTTTCTAGGAAATAAACAGATTTTACTTCAGTGATCTCAAACACTTAATTTTTAAAGTGTACTCCAGAAGAGTTTCCATTTATTGAATCAAAATAACAATAGTCATTACTTTTTAAAGACAAATTTCTTTTAAAACATATTTGCAAATGTTTAAAGGAAACACATATTTCATTTTATTTCAGTACAATTTGCAGGAATATAGATATTCTTATATGGTAAATATAGCTCCTATCCATCATTCTCATAAATCAGATATTTCTCAGAATATTTTAAAATTCTGGTAAGTTCACAATAGTTCAAATAAAGAGGTCTCAGAGTCATATCCAAGCAGCTGTGGTTCCTATTTGAATTTTAGCCTAGATTATTAAAAGCTCAAACCACAAAAATCCCCCTAGGAAATCTTGCATAAGCATTGTTCTCATTGAAAAGGACTGGGATCAGAAAGGAAGCAAGAGGTTCATGCTTTAGTTGGCTTTAGAACATCAAAAACCAAGTGGTCAACTCTCCTTTAGATGTGTGTTCATAACCCCCTTTAAAGGCAATGGAAATTACATGTGTGGATTTGGGTAGAACATACCCCCAAGTAAGTAAATTAAGAAATGCCAAGAACAACCAAATTTCTTTGCTTCAAAAAAATTGGCTTAAACAATAGTTATTTTAGAAATAATTTCATTCAATATGTCAAGTAAATCTATTCATCTGTGGTAGGATTTCTATAACCAATTTGGAGAAAAGACGTAAAAAATACTTTATAGTATTACTTTTCTGGGTTTGACCAGAAAAATACAATTGCTAAATTATTTTTGAAAAAGCACTTGCTTGTGTTTTTCTACAGCAAATATCTCATAACTCAAAAATGGTTATTTTTCTACCAGTGTCTAATAGGGACATTTTCATATTTGCTAATGGCAGAGCATGTAAAACAACCTTTTGTGGAAATAATTTCTGGAACAGCAATGATTCAGACATAGATTTTATCATTGTGAGAGACTAGGTAATGTTCTTGAATATCCAAAAGAATATATCTGATAGATGATATTATTTTTGCAGAGGAGAGCTAAGGAAGGTAGGAATGGATAGAAGAGCTATTATTTTTGAGGAAGTGGGTAGGGCTTTCTACCGAAAATACTCCTTGCTATATCCAAACCACAAAGGTTTACTAAACAGAAATTTAAATCAAAAAGAAAACAGGATGTTCATCTGGGACACATTTTTGGACACATACTTTTAATACCACATGAAAGCTACGCCATCCAGATGTGAAAGCAATAAAATTTAAACAAAAAAACAAACAATAAAATAAGAAGTGAAATTGGATGGCAGCCTAAAACTCAGAGCACTTCCTCAGTGAAGTTAAGGGATCACAGATAGAGCAATTTACACAAAGGAAAGGGTGGGGCAGGTTCATTAGGCCTGTGTTTTCTCACAATGGTTATAGGACACAGTAGGCTTTGGCAGCCTCTGCTTTCTGGATTTCTTAAATTATCTATTTTAGACTGAAGTGGAAACTTATTAAAGCCAGCCCTTTAATATCAGATCAGCTGCAGGAAGGAAAACAGAGAAAAAATTGTTGGTACATATTGTACCCAGACTTTATGAAGCAAGAAATGAATAACAATTTCTATGAGCTACCTAAGGCTAGTCATCCTATCATAAATACAAAGCGATAATGTCATTAAAACTCAGAACACTTTAGCATTTGGAAGTAAGAAAGTTTGGGCTGGGATTTAAATTAATAGGAATGGTTATGGTAACATGAAACTATTGCATTTTTCAAACACTTGGAAGACAAATTTTTAGGGTATCATTTAATTATTTTTCACAATATTTTTAATTTTTCAAATTACAAATGAGAGGTAGTTGGGTGATCAGAAGAGTCATAAGTTCAGTTTATATGTTTTAAAATGGCACATTTTAAGCAATTAAAGGTCCCTATATTTTATTAAAAAGTAGAATAGTCAAAGTCCAAAGTTCACTGTGACTGCCTGGATCTCCTCTCCAGGTTGCCTTGGCAGAATCTAACCACTAAAGCAAATTTCCAAATTCAGTTTCCCTTCTTTGCTGAAATTTTTAATGGGATATAAGCAGTCTCAGATATGTGTAAGTCATTTGTATTTTTGTCCCCTAGATTATTTTTGGAGGTCAAGAATTAAAGCAGGGAAGCAGATGTGGCTCAAGCGATTGATCTCCCACCCACCACATGAGAGGTCCTGGGTTTGGTTCCAGCACCTGTGGGAGAAGACGAGCAAGGCAGTGAGCTATCGGGACAGGCAGATGCGGCGAGCTGACACAACAAGATAACACAAATAAGGAGACACAAAGAGGAAAGACAATGAAAGACACAAAAAAGGAAGTTTAGGTGGCTCAAGTGATTGAGGGCCTTTCTCCCACATGGGAGGTCCCAGGTTTGGTTCCCAGTGCCTCCTAAAAAGAAGATGAACAGACAAAGAGAGCACACAGCAAATGGACATGGAGAGCAGACGGCGAGCACAAAAAATGGGGGGGGGAGTAAATAAATTAAATCTTAAAAAAAAAAGTCAATGCAACTGTTTGATAGTTGAATCATTTGTTTTCTTTAAGCTGTATCTGTTTATATTAACTTAACTGTAAAACAGTTAAGGTAAAAGAGAATTATTTTTTATAGCAGCCAAACCACATGTTTTATATCTTGGGAAGAAATGCAAAAAGTTTGGGAAAATGTCAGCTTATGAGACAAAATTATTTCAGAGTAGATTATTGATATTAGTTAAGATGATAACCTTAGAACTACTTGAAATTCATGTTATTTTCACTGAACTTTATTGCTTATTTTGTATAATTTTTATGTATGCAATTAAATTTCTTTTGACATGTTTTTGCTTTCCTAAATAACAGAAATTTAGCATTCATGGTTTCCAAGGCAATAATAGCCACAAAATACTTTGAAACGGAAAGTAGTAGATGAATATTGATTTCAACCCAAAAGAAGCATATTTTTGGATTTTCCCTTCTCTTCCATTTCATTAAAATGTATAATGGCAATGTCATTCATTCTCAATTGACTTATCATTTTTTTTTCTCATAAAACCTTGTTTATCCTCCCTTTAATTTTAGAAAATGAATTATTCAATTAAGATATCATTAAATTTACTTTTCTTATAATGTTTTGAAACTTTGCTTTTCGTTGATTAACATATTTATTTGTTCTTGAAATTTTGAAGATTATTTGGCAAAAAGTTTCATTATACTAAATATGTTGAAGAGGAACCTGCACTGTATTACTTTTATATTGTTCCTTAACAAATTATCACAAACCTAGCAGCTTAAAACAAAACAGCACATATTCATTGTTTCACAGTTTTCATGGGTCAGGAGTCTAGGCAAAGTTTAGCTTGGCCTTTGGCTCAGGGTCTGGCAAGAGTGCAATCAAGCTTTCAACTGAGCTGCATTCCTTTCTGAAGTGCAGTGTCCTATTTCAAGCTCACATGATTGTTGGCAGAATTCATTTCCTTCTGGCTGTAGGACTGACTTTCCCGTTTTCATGCTGGCTATCAGTAGAGGCTGCTTTAAGTTCTTCAAGGCCACTGTGGTACTTGCCAGGTGTCCCTCTGGCAGGTCCTCTCACAAACAACTACTTCAAAGCAAGCAAGAGAGATTCTCTCACTCTAGTCTATGAAGAGGAAGTCTTACATAGGTAGTACAATCATGGAAGTAACATCTCATTACCTTTACCATAGTCTATCGGCTAGAAACAAATCATAGGCCCCTCACACCCTCAAAAAGAAGGGATTATAAAGTGCATAACATCAGAAGATGGAAATCATGGGGGCCATCTTAGAATTCTGTCTACCACATGTAGTATTTTTTATAGTTTTAACTAATCTAAAAATATGCTATTAGAAATTGTGTCAGGCATTCAAAATGTTACCATAAATCTGGGAGTTGTTTACTTGTTTTACCACATAAAGTTTATTAGCATGTTTAAATTTAAGTTTGATATTATTTAGGTAACTATCTACATGGCCCATGTAGAGAGTGAAAGATATAGATAAAATTTGGCTCCCTTTATTAGGAAATCACATTGGAAACATTTGCTTCATTAATGTCAATTAATTTAAGAAAAAACATTTTTTTATTGCAAAAATAATATATTCTAGCCCTCCCCATATTGGGTATTGAATTATATCCCCAAAAATGGCATGTTCAAGTCCTAACCCCTGGTTCAAAAAATGGGATTTGAACCCATTTGTAAATAGGACATTTGAAGATATTATTAGTTAAGGTGTTGCACAAACTGAATAAGGGTAGGCCTTATTCAATACAGCTGAAGTCCTTATAAAGGGAATTGGACATGGAAGTGACAATGTTTGACAGGGAAACATTGCCATATGACAAGGAATTGCCAGAAAACTATCACAGAATGCTACAGATTTTGGAGAATACTTTGCCTTGCCAATACCTTGATTTTTGACTTTTGGCTTCTAAAACTGTGAGCCAATAAATTTCTGTTGTTCAAACCAAACTGTGTATGGTATTTTTCATAGCAGCCCTGACAAACTAAGAAAACTCTTCTGCACTATTTTGAAATATTTGAAATTCTATTTCTTTTGAACATTTTGGCTATTTGAAAAAATAAAAATTATTTAATATTTATTTTTTAATTAATTCATTTAAAAATATATAGAGTCTTTTCCATATTTCAAGCTTTTTGCTAAGTTTCAAAAATATAAATTAAGGAATATTTAAGAGTTATACTTCTGCCAATTATTATCAGTATGACATTGGACAAATCACTTAACCTCTATGAGTCTTAGTTTCCTTAACTTTCAAAGAAATACATATAATACTTTCAATCCCAATTCATTTCACAATATAATTTATTTAGTTTCTACAATATTCCAGTCACTATGGAAGTCCTGACTATGCGGAGGTAAAAGAAAACACAGCCAACGACCTATGGAAGTTCACAAGCTAGTGAGACAGTGATATCACAGATTTACTACAGTCATCCTGAAAAGAAGTTCACAGAAAGACATGAGAAAATGTAAAATCCAGGATGAGCTTAAATGGATAAGTGGGAATAAACCAACTGTATCAGAAGAATTTAATAGAGAATTCAAACGTGCATAAGCATATATGTGCAATAAATCAGTTAGATGGAAGATGATATGTAGACAGTTGTACAACACTAAATTATTTTGATAAGTATAAAGCAGATTAAATAGGTACCGATAGATAAGTTCGGGCTGTATTCTGAAAGTAACAGGAAAAACTGAAAGATGTTTGTTAAGAAGTAAAACAATTACTTTTATAATTTAGAAAGCTTACTCTGCAAGAGTGTGGAAAATAAAGAAAGGACATCCCAAACAGGTTCAGTTAGGAAGCTATGGCAGTAAGCAAGACAAGAGCATAGAAATAGGCTGGTAGAAACAGTGAGGATATAAGACATGAAGGAAGCAGTGTATTGAGGACTTCATGTCTAATTGAGATGAGACTTGAGGAAGAAAGAGAAGAGATGACTTGTGGTCTTTTTAATTAAGTAAGTTGATGGAAGTTTCATTATTTGGTAATGAGAATGGAGAGGGGAGAGAAGTTTGGGAAAGAAAGGGAGGATAAATTTAATTTGGAGAAATATGAAGTTTGAATTTGAGTTACTTGGGGAAAAACCCAAGGGAGTTTTCCAGCAGATAATTGGATATGCAATTATAGATCTTAGGGGAAACATTTATGCTAAAATATAGATTTGGGATTGATCAATATTTCTCTAGAATATATATAACTTCATCCAAAGAAAGAAAGCTGTGTGAAAGGAGAATAAGACTGAGAAATAAAAGTGGTATTTAAGTCATGTCAGAGGAAATAAAGTCCATGAAGGGTCAGAGTTTTAGGATAAGAGCCAGGCCACAAAATGTGGCAGAAACCACCCAGTTAAAGAAAATCTGGAAAGAAGTAAGGAATCAAGGACCAAAGGATACAGAGAGATAGAGCAAGAATAAAGACAAAAACAAAACTATTGATAGTAACTTGGATAACCTAGATAAGAGCAGTTTCAGGGAGCAACAGGAGAGGAAGCCATGTTTCAGTAGACTGGGGAGTAGAGGGTAGGGGATAAAGTAGTGAGAGCCAGGGTAAGCTGTGCTTTCAACATATCTGTAATGACAAGAAGGATAGCAAATAGAGCTGTGTTTATAAGCAGAAATGAAAGAAGTGGAAGACTTTCTCAAGGTAGAGGGTTTATGATTTACTCATGCAGTTCATGGATAAGCAAAGAAGATGTAGTGTTTAAAGCACAGTAGTAAAAATATGGGCTATGAAGCTAGACTGCCTAGGTTTGAAGCTCAGCTCTACTATGTATTGGTCAAATAACTTTGGGCAAGTTACTGAACTTGAACTACTATGCCCCATTTTCTCATCTGTAAAAGGTAGATAATAGTGCCTACTTTATTGATATTGTCGAGAGGAATTACATGAAGTAAATGAAACCAGCAAAGTGTTTAAACCAGTGTATAGCAAAGAGTAAGCACTCAGTAAATTCTGAATCTTATTGGTTATGAGTCCTAGTGATCAACAACTAGTATTAAGCACAAAAGGAATTTATTAATGCATGCTAGGTAGCTCCAGAATCACTGGGAGGGCCAGAGAGTCAGGCATGGAAGCCATGCATCCAGGAGCAAAAACAAAATACAGAATGGGATTTCTCTCCTGAAAACACCCTGTGACTACTACTCAGCACTGATAATGAAGTTACATTGATGTTGTTGGAAACCCACAGCTCATGACAAGAGCAGAACTTGATTTCAGAAGTTCTATCACAGTTGCCTTCCAAGAACCAGATGTTGCCACTGCTCTGCCTGTAGCAGTGTGAGCACTTTTGAATCAAAGTCTTATCTGAGATATCTGATTAAAGTCTGCACAACAGCACCAAGAAAGCCTAGGATAATACATTCTGGCTTCTCTCTGGCAGAGACTGTGCTTGGAATGTGGCAAACTCTCCAAACACAAGAAGGCTGTGTCAAAGGTTTTTGATATCCAGAAATATCTGACAAACATCCAACTACTTCACCCCGTTGGTTAGTGGAGGCAAGAGCTTAACTATTGATGGATAAGTACACCTTAGACTTCCAGGGGTTAAACAGATTATGTTTATATACACAATCTTGTGGATAAAGAATCAACTGAATGTTCAAGTCTCCATCATGACTGTTCTTCTCATTCCCTTTTTCCTTCTCAAGATGGCATTTGAGTTTAAGGAAAACATAACCCACAGGCAGCTGAGCAAAAGTGTCCATGACCCCTCAAGCTTACTCCATGCTGATTTTCAGGGGAGGAGGACTATGCTGGCCTCTTATTTGAAAGGAAACTGCATACGTGCTTCCTGCATATGCATCAACCTCATTTTGTTTTTCTTCAGACTTAATAACATATGTCACCCTGGAACGATGGCCTAAAGAGAGACAATCAGGATACATGGGTCTCTTCAGTTCCTTTATCCACCCCTAGCATGGCAATATGAATGAGAGAAGGCTTTATTTGTTTATGGCAGACTTTCTTCATTACTTATCCTTAATCTTCTTTATTCTTGATAAATAGAACATATCTGTGATCTAGGGTGAGAAGTAAAATAATGAATATATGAGTAGGAACTAAAATGTTTTAGAAAATTCTTTTTTCTCCTAACCAAGCCTGGCTTTCTAAACTTTTGCTTTGCTGTAGAGTCAAATATTTTATTCTGGATGTCAAAAGCTGAATAGTGACTGCCTCTTGCTTAATTCAGTCCAGCTTCAAAAATCCCAATCCTCCCCAAGACAAACAGATGATTCTGGGAGAATTGGAAGAAAGTCTTCTTTAAGAAATTTAGATAAGAAAAGAACATTCATCAAAATATTACTATGATTCTATGTAAAAAGGACTTGGCATGCTTATCTACCACGAGTATATAGGAGGAGACTAAAGTCAGAAAAGCCAGTTGGTAGGCTGAATTACAGAGGATATAGTATAGAGGCACAATTAAAAGGACTTGTCTCAGAAGGAGAAAGAGCCTGTCACTGAAATAAAAGAGAGGAGCTAGAGACTTGTAATAATAAATCACTGCTAGACTGCTTCCCTGCTGTAAAAACTTTTTGATTCTATAAATTTTTTCCTATAAGTGAATTGCAATGCTCAAAATGTGAATGCTGTATAAAGTTATTTGAAAGAAATGAAGAAGAAAAGAAAGGAGACCTATAATGTGCAATAGAGCTATTTAAAATGGAATGCTGTTAGTATAAGAAAATTTTTGCATCCTGCTGTGATCTTTTCTTCAAATGAATTTGTTATTTTATTAGAAAAATAATAATCCTGTCCGTTTGCATCACCAAAGCAAGTATGTTATTGTTTTTACTTAGATGAGAACATTAGCCAGACCCAAAGTCACATAAGTAGCCTATTCTCAATGTTAGCTGGTTTTGTTTTTAACCATGACAGATGTCTTGCTTTGTATTTTCTT
This sequence comes from Tolypeutes matacus, assembly GCA_026826555.1. Taxonomy (NCBI): domain Eukaryota; kingdom Metazoa; phylum Chordata; class Mammalia; order Cingulata; family Chlamyphoridae; genus Tolypeutes; species Tolypeutes matacus. The sequence continues at coordinate 5,373,464 of JAKSZT010053766.1, read as the reverse complement.
TCACTGTTTCCTTTTAATATGTTTCCTTTAATACATTTATTTTATTCCACTTTGGAGATGGAATATGGCAACCAGATTTTAGATTACTAACTCATTCAATAGGAAATATATATTCCTGTTTCAAACAACCCATCTGTCTGCTCTCAGGAATGTTAAGTAATAACAATAGTACAACTACAGAGCAGCTTGGGATAGGAAATGAAAACCACCACTGAGTTCTGGAACACTTGGAAGGACACTCTAGGCAGAATGTAATTAAGCAGTTGGAATTTGTGGTTTAGGCCACCAAGGTTAAAAACATGCCTCCTGAGCAAAGTGCCTTAGATTTTTAACAGATCAGAAATGTTGGCACATATAATAGGATGATCAGAGCATCCTCCTTGCAGGCATCCCCAATTAACATTGTTTAACATTGTTTCTGTGTGTGTTACAGTAGACTCTTTTCTCTCAGTTAAAGACAGAAATGAGAGGAGAACATGTCTTACTGGCAAAAGGAAGAACAGTCTTCTCTATACCCCATTTCTAAACTTGAACTCCAGTCAGCAGACGGAGTATATTTATACCTCATCTGCTAAGTTTAGGGGAAAAAAAAATCCATCATATTTTACATATCTTTGGTAGAAGAATAAAGAAGTAAGGATAAAAACACAGAAAGAATCTTGTTGGAGAAACATTTGCCTTACACAACTCCATTTCTTCCTTTCTCTGTCAAGGACCACATCAATAAAAAAATGAAGTGTGAAATGGATCTGGTTTCTGCACACACACACAAAAAGAAAAGAAAAGAAAAGAAAAGAAAAGAAAAGAAAAGAAAAGAAAATTCATCTTTTGCTCTGCCCCTAGCAGAGAGAAAAGTGAGAGTGAAAATTTTTTTTGGGGGGGGAATACAAAAGTTGTGGTATTACCATCAGTAGCAGATTGAGTAATGGCTCCCAAAGATATCCAGGACCTAATCCCTGAAACCTATTAATATATCTTATATGATAAAAGAGATTTGTAGATGTGATTAAGTTATAAGTATCCTCAAAAGAGGAAGGCAAAGTAGATTTGACTATCAGCAGAGGAGAAAGCAGTGTGAAGATGGAACAGAAAGAGGTTTGAAGATGCTGGCTTTGAAGATTGGAATGATGTAGGCACAAGCCTAGGAATGAATGCAGGTAGCCTCTAGAAACTGTAAAAGATGAGAAAATAGATTCTTCACTAGACCCTCCAGAGAGAGTGCAGCTTTGCCAATGCTTTGAATTTTGACCCAGTAAAACCCTTTTAGGACTTCAGAACTATAAAAGAATAAATGTGTGTGTGTGTTGTGTTAGCCACTTAGTTTGTGATAATCTCTTATAACAGCCATGGGAAATACACTAAGCATGATTGTGATCCATTTGTACAGTAGAATGAGCACCCCAATAGCTCCGTAAATCACTTTACCTAAGTCTATGTTTTCCCATTGTTTTCCAAGGAAATGTCATCCTGACTTATGCTATAGGATACTTCAGAATAGGAAAAAAATTTCAGATGGCAGTACCTCAGTTTTCCAGGACACTAAAACAAATACCACAAAATGGTTTGACTTAACAACAGAATTTATTGGCACATTGTTTTAGAAGACAGAATGCTTGCTTCCTTTCAGGGTCAGCAACATTCTGTCTGCCTGGCAATCCTTGGGTTCCTTGGCCTTCCTGTCACATGGTAATGTCCTGTCTTTTCTCTTCCAGGTTCCATTTACTTCTAGATTCCATTGAATTTCAGCTTTTTGCCCCTGCCCATGGCTTTCTCTGCATAAAGGATCCAGTAGTAGGATTTAGACCCATCCTGATTCAGTTGGCCACATCTTCCCTATAAACATCTTCAAAATGTCCTATTTATGATGGTTTCATACTCACCGAAGTGGAATTAAGATTAAGAACATGTTTTTTTCTGGGGTATATCACTCAATCTGTCACAGATGCAATCTGGAAAATGAGAATAATCTTATAATAGGTTTTTTTTCTTCCAGGAAACCTTAGAGAAATGAAAAATATTACATTAAAAAGGTACAGAAAAATATAAATAAAATGTTAAAATGAAAATAGAAAATAATGTAAATGGCCCCTGAACGCCCTTTGAACCTATCCTTTGCCTAGCAGAACATTTGAGACTTTGTGTACAATCTTCAAATAATATAGTATAGTTGTTCAATTATTTTTTTCCACATCTTGTTAAATAAATGAAAGTGTTTTCCTGATGAACAATCTGTTTAATTAACTTTGAGAATATTAAAAACACTATATCAACTCATTTTTAAAACAAGACCAGAAAATTTAGCCTTTAAAAGTACTGCAGCTTACAGATAAGACTCTTCTCAAGGGTCATGAAGGAAAAAAAAAAAAAGAAAAGTATTATAAATGGCCAGTAGCAAAAAGTAACTGTCAAAAGCACTTAGGTATTCAGAAAACTAAGGATAAACAAGAACCTTTACCATATGGAAACAGAATATAACAAAAATATAAACTTGATTTTAAAAATACTAAAGAAAAGTCAGAGAGGAGAAAGATCTACAGATAAGAAAAAGTTTTTTTTTTTTTTCAAAATGTCACAAGGATAAAAATGTGGTTTGAGGAAACAAAACATGAAAATGAATTTTTTTAAAATCCTTGATTGAAATTGCCTTTCAGGAAATTGAGGGAGAGAGCCTCAAGATAATAAAAACAAACTAACAAATCCAAAAGAAACTAAGTTAAAAAACCTTTGCAAGTAAGTTCTCCTACAGATTCAGCTGATATAATGGGGGATTCTCTTTTACTCCTACCTTCCCTTGTCATTCCCCCTCCCTATCCTCCTCCCCTCCAGAGCCGCTCCCTAAGTGCCTCTGCCCCTCCAGGACAGTCCCTTCTCCCTGGCCCTCCTCAGCCCATCCTGTTCCTTCCCACCCTTCTCTTCTCTGCTCTTCTTCCTCCTGCTCCCCAGTCTCTTGACCTGACTCCCTCCTTTTTTTTTTCTTACCCTTCTGTGGCCTTCTCCCTGCCTTTTGCTCTGACCTTATTCAAAACCTTACCCGACTCTCTTTCTTACTCATAATGTCCCAACTATGCTGACTTTTTTCTATTCCTAGAATAGGCCAAGAGTTTTCCCAGTTCTTCACAAGTCTATTCTCTCTGCCTTAATATCTCCCCATGGATTTATAAATTGCCCCTTTCTTTCTATTATCCAAGCATTGGCACAAATCTAAGCTCCTTAATGCCTTCCTGGTCCACCACTTCCATAGACACACATATCCAAACTATTCTAGCCACTTTATTTTCTTTATTCATAAATTTGTTTTCTTTTTTTATGGTCTCACTTCCCATAGAGAGAGGGAACTTTTTCCATATTCTTAATCACTGTATCCACAGAAACAAGAAGGGTGACTAACAAAGAGTTAACACTAACCAAATATTTGTGAATTATATATTCACAATGTTCTAGTCTAGGGACAAAGGGCATTTTACCTTTTCATTAAAATTTGTTAAACTCCACATAGACAATACACTATCTTTCATAGCCAAAAGAAATATGAAATCATTGACAATCTTAAGTATGAAGCAAAACATAAATTTGTCTCTCTAACATAGGCAGACTATAGATTTTTGGATTCTGTCTACCTGATGCCAACATATTTCATTGGCAATAAAAATAGGAATAAATGTCTCCTTTCCTAAATGACATTAACTAAACACACATTTTGCCTCTTGGATATGAACATAAATTCAGTGAAATTTTATAAATTCAACTCCAATCAATTTAGTCACAAGAAAATCTAACTTGTTTTTATTTTAGCAATGTGAGGCGGCAAGATGGCGTTGGTGTAGGAGGGCGCACACTGCAAGCTCCCAGAGCAAGGCGGATTGGGGACGGGGTCCTGCCCGGGGGTCTGTGCTGTGCACGCGTGGAGTGAGAAGCTTGGGACATCTATCTGCGAGGATTGGCAGCGTGGACCGAACGGTGGAGATTCGTGAGTTTTGAGGCTGCCGGTGGAGGTTGGCACAGGCGGCTGAGCCCGCGGTTAGGGAAAAAAAAATAAAACAGCCATTTGGAGCTGCGGGCGGGATGAAAAAGTTTTATTTTCTGGGGATCTGGCTGCCTGGCGCCCCTTGGACCTTGTGTGAACAGAGCAAACAAGCTAGTCAGCACCTGGTGAACCGGAAGGGGGATTTTGGTCGGGGAACGCAGCTGATCTCCCTAGCCACCCAGGGATAAGACCCGGGTCGCTGCGGAGCCAGGAGGAAGGGACACTTCCCAAAGAAGGGAGGGTTCGGTTGGAAGACAGGGAAGGGTATTTTATATTTTCAGACATCGATCTGGCTGCCTGCACCGCCCCATAGCTTTGGGGAGCAGATAAGCCGAACTGAAGCAGCACCAGGCTGAGAGCAGACGCGAATCTGCACTCAAACTGATTTACTGAGCAGCCCGGTGAAGCTCGAGCTGGGCGCCAGAAGGGGCGGAATCCGCCGTCTTTAGCACTCTTCACTGACTAACATCAGAGTTTCAGCTAACCTGGGGAGTCCGGAAAGTGGAACGTGCTTGATTAATTTCCACGGGCCCAGCTAGGGTCCCTTCCGTAAGGGGGTTGGTCTAGAAGAGGAATTATTTTGGGTCCTGCATTTGGCTAAAAAAAAAAAAAAAAAAAAAGTGAGGTCACCTCAACAATTGAAAAATAAATTCTTTTTAATTTAGTTTAATAGCTAAAAGCTGCTTCAGGACCTGCATATAGAACCCTGTGGGGAAATTCATTGATAAACACAAGTAGGCAGGAAGGATCCACGTGGACCCTAGGGGAATCATTGACCCCCCTTAGCTCTGTTTGACTGCTTGCCTGTGTGGATCATTGGTTTCTCTCTGTTACTTTCTGGTCTATTGCTATTATTCCCATTTTCCTCCCCCCTTCCTTTTTCCTTCTATTTTTTTTTTAAATAGGTGCTGCCAGCTGGTCGCTTATTTGCTGGGCTTCTTATTCAGTAATTTCCCACTCGCTGTATATATTGATTCTGTATTACAAACTATCGCTTATCCTTCCTGCATGTTTCTGCCTTCTGTTTTCTGTTGTGGCTCTTAGAGACAACATTTTTTCATAGGCCCACAACTTAAGGGTGTCAATTTATATCCCATCTATTTTGTTTCCTTCTTCTTTTTTCTTTTTTTTTTTTTTTATTAGTATTAACTTTTTCCTTTCAGACCTTTCTCTACTATTTCTCTACCTCCTCATAATTCTAGCCTTCTAAATCACTATATATATATATTCCTCCATTTGTTTTCCCAGTCCATTATAGGAACTCCATATTTTTTCCTAGTACTCTACACTGCCTACACAAGTTAAATATTCATCTCATTGAATCTCATTTTGCCCCTCTTCTAACTTTTATCAACATTTCTATTATCCTTCTGCCTTCCTTACATCTTTTGATCCCTCTGGCCCTAACCTTTTGCCTTCAAGGGAACATAGAAAGAAGTAAGGAAATAAAATAAGAAGAAAAACTGCCAAAGAGAAAACTTAACTCACACGCAGAACCAACAGCTAAATAAAATTCTAGAGCATAGAGAAAAGCTAATCAACTGAACAAACCCATCAAGATAATATGATGACCAGAGGGCAACAGAAAAATACAAATGACTCTGAAACTGGAAAACATGGACCAGTCCAGTGCACAAAATAAAAACCAGGAAGCAATGCAGTACATTGAACAACTAATCAAAGCTATCCAAACAAATATCATGGACCAACTTAAAGAACTGAAGGAAGAGATTAAGGATATAAAGAAGACACTGGGAGAACATACTGAAAAAATAGCTAACACACCTAAAAAGGTAATGGATATGATGGCGAACAAAGACACAAGTCAAGAAATGAAAAAGACGCTGGACTCACATGGCAGCAGAATTGAACAGGCAGAGGAAAGAATTAGTGATATGGAAGACAATACAGTTGAAATCAAAGAGATTGTAGAAAACATAGACAAAAAGATAGAAAAAATCCAGTATGGTCTCAGGGAATTAACCGATAATGCAAGACGCACACACATACGCATTATGGGCATCCCAGAAGGAGAAGAGAAGGGAAAGGGAACAGAAGGAGTGTTGAAGGAAGTTATGGCTGAAAACTTCCCAACTCTATTGAGAGAGATGGATGTGCAGATCCAGGAAGCACAGCGCACCCCAAATAGTATAAATCCCAACAGGCCAACTCCAAGACATATACTTGTCAAACTGTCTAATGCTCAAGACAAAGAGAAAATACTCAAGGCAGCAAGAGAAAAGAGAACCATCACATATTTTAGCAATGTATAAAGGATCCATTCATTGTTGTTTTTGCTTTTTATTTACTTGCTTGATTGTTTTTTGGATTTCTTCATTTATCAACTAATTTTATTGGGATCAAGTAAAGCCTCCAGAATTAGTCAATTTGACATAATTTCATTTTATAGCTGATAAGTTTCGACTATATACATCCACCTAATATATTCCCTTGGTCATATGCCCAAGAATGATTTTAAGAGACTTTAATAACCTTATTTCAATGCCTAAGGAGCTAATTCCATGCTAACTAAAGTGCTACTACTTACTGACTAGAAGACTCTTTATTTCAATAAATGTATTAAACATTTCTTTCCATTTTCATTATCTTAAGTCAGATTCCCACAAAATCTTACCTGGGTTACTATAAAAGTCTCCCAACTAGTCACTCCCTACTGTCTCTTTTCAAACATCATCAATTATCTATCTTAATTTCAGGGTAATCTTTCTAATCATAATGTCTTGCTATGCTTAGAACTTTCAATCACGCTGTATTGTTTTTAAGATAAAATCCACACCTCTAATATATTTTATAAGGGACTTCATTATAAGAACTGGCATTTCTCTCCAGCTTCATCTTTTGCCATTCTGCACTTTAATTCAAATTTCAGTATTCTAAGATACTCTAAATGTACTGTTGCCTCCGGCCTCTGCACAGGTTTTCTTTCTGCCTGAAAATACTTATTGAAAATAAAATGTCTAGTGGGTGGTTAGATATATGCATCTCCAAAATCTCCAGGAGATGAATTTGAGCTGGAGTCATCTGGATAGAGAGTGGAATTAAAAACATGATATGGAGGAGGTTACTCAGAGAAAATATATAAAAATAAAAAGAGGTTGAGTAAGAAAAGCTAAGGAACACTGGCATTTAAAGAATGGAGAAGAAAATAAGTTTATGAAGGAGATTAAAAATGGAGCAATCAGAAAGGTAAAAGAAAAAAAAAAACAACATAAAAGCTGCTGGAAAAGAGCATTTCAAGGATGAGGAAGTTCCAGACAGGCCAATTAAGAAGACCTATTCCAGGATTAGGAATCCTATTCCAGGATTCCTATTCCAGGATTCCCCTCTGATGTAGATTATATTGGATTTAAATATTCAATTTGAAAAAAATGCGTTCATACTTTGACAAATAAATTCATGGAAGTTATCAATTCTCCTTTATATTCTCAAGGTGGCACTTGACAGGAATTTGCTTACAGAGGACTTTTTTGCTTGACAGGTCTTTCTTGGTCATGCATATAACAAACTGTACTTTGATCTGTGGTATAAATAAATGTTTTCTACCATATTCCTCCTTGTAAGCTAGGAAGTTATGAGGAAAGTGTTTCTAAACTGTTCAAGAAAACTGTACAGCAAAGCCATTAGAATCCAGACTTTGGAGTCACCGAGATAGATCAGGCAAATTATTCAACTTGTCAGAGCCTTAGCTTTTCTTATCAGTAAAAAGAGGGTAATAAATCCCACAGTTGTGAAAATTAAATGAAACAATGTTTTTAAAAGACTTAGCTCAAGGTGTGGCACATAAATACAGCTGTCATCTTATAGACTTGTTGACCTCACGTGCCTATTTCTACCTCATTTCTGATTTACTCAAAACTAGAAAGAAGGCTAATAAAGAAAAGGCAGGGAGTTTCATCTATGGCATGCATTTAGAAAGGTATTACTTAGAGAACAAATGTTTTGAAATATAATTTTTTCAAAGGGCAAAACCAGTTTGCATGCTGTCATCCTTGCCCACAGCCATATGTACTGGTCCTTCCCTGCCAGAATATAAAGTTTGCTGCTACACAGACACAGTTTTGACTTTGACTCAAATTCTTGTTGACATACTTACTCCTAAGGACACTTTATTTTGTATAATTAGCAATACAGATGTGTATCTTCCATAAGCCATTGTCATGCCACGCTATTCTTAAATATTGTAAATCTTTCTTCTGTTCATAAACATGTCTATGTGTCTTTTGTTCTATGATTTATCTTTCTATCATGCCCTTTCCATTTTCTCTATATAGTGAACTCCTACATACTCATCAAGACCCAAATTAAAAGTTAACCCAGATCAAATGTTGCCTTCCAGCCTAAGTTCATCATTCCCTACCCTAAATGCCAGTATCATCTCTATATGACTCTAACATATGTGCATAACAGATTCAAAATAAAGTCGTTCAAAACTCTTTCCAACTAATCGTGTATATTTTGAAAAAGATAAAAGAAATTCCCAAAAGTTTCTCTTGTGCATTCCTGGGTAAGAATCACTGCTCTAGGATAATATATGTAAATAAATAAATAGCTATTGGTTTTTAAGTCTTTCTTCCCTATAAGCTATCTGAAAGGGAAGACCTGGTTCTGTTTTTAGTATCACCAAAACCCAGGATGACCTTGTAAAAAAGGTACTCAATAAACTTCTATTTAATGAATAAATAAATAGAAGCCAAATTCAAGTCATAAGAAAGTAATGGCTTGTATATTCCATTATTATTACACAATTAAGAAGAAAAGCTGTAACCTTTCCAATACTACATTTTCAGTACAAAATCTATAAATGGAGAATTTTTATCACAACCTGGCAACTAAAATCTGAAATTTGCAAATTACTTTGCAAAAGTTACTATGGCAGTAATTAATATAAAAGGTCATTAGCAGCCTACCTTGTATTAAAAGCTATTTTTGACAGATATTATTGTGGGCCCTGTGTAATAACCATAAGATGGCAGAGGGAGACGTCAGCCCACACAGCTTGAGGGTGAAATGTGATGGTTTGGTCCAAGAAGTCATCACAAAATGAAAATTTTCTGAATAGGATTTTCCTTTATGAAACCCTTTTTAAAATCACAATCTAAGGAAGTTGATAAACTTATCCTTTTCTCTTCTTTTCCCTGGCTCCTGTTATGAAGAAAGGATTTGTCCCTGCGTAGTTGAATTGAACAACGTTGTAATGCACCTATTTGGAGAAGAGCTGTATCTCTTCAACTACCAGGCTGCATTCATTGGGTAAAAAAGAAGTGGCTGAATGAGTTAAAGTGCAGTTTATGTCATCTGTATTTTAAAAATCAGAATTTGAGAAACTGCTGATGGGCAGACTGAGATTTTCTTATAATCAATATCAGTATTAATTTAAGAAAGTAACCAGCTTGTCATAGATCAGCATGGGATCCTTGAAACAAAATGAGAATTAGTAGGTATCAAAAAATTAGGAGAATAAAAGAATCAAAATATTCAGGCAGAACCAACATAAAGACAGCCTGCTAAGCACATCTGGCCAAAGATTTCAGCAATGCTCTGATGGTGGAAGAATTGAAAATAAATGGCAATATTACTTTGTAGCTACATATATATATACAGGATATATACAGGATGAGAAGTACATTATGAGAAGTAAAGGTGTGACAGGACTTTGATTTGAACCTTAGACCAATATCACATTTCTGCCTCTAAAAATGGAAATATCAATTCATCTTCAGAGTAGAATTTTTTGTATTGAAGAAACTGCACATGGACAGCAGAGCTTTGGCACAGAGTCAGAAGCTAATTGGGTGGCTGGTGGAGTTATAGAACCTGTGACACTTCCAGTGAAGAATCTGGAAAAAATTCTCTTTCCCAGTATCTGTAGAACGGGGTATCCAATCAAAATTTGAAGAGTATCAAAAGGTGATTCATAAAGGTCTAAGAATTCAGAGCTACATATTTTATCTTTGCTTATTAATTATGTGGTATACCATACATATTTGATTCCGTAAGGGAGACACCCATACCATCAACTACATCTTCCACTGTTTTCATAAAATGCTGATTTAATAGTTTATCTTCAGTAAAATTAAAGAGAGGTAACTTAATTTAGTGAGCTTGACTGACAATTATCGTTTCTTTGGTGCCCAGAGTAGGTAGGCCCATTAGGCAGCAAAATTTTAAAAAATAGAACCTAAATAAAGCTCTGTTCTAAGGTGTGCCATAGATAGGGTTATCATTATAGGTTAATATGAAGAAACTAAGGGGATGGAAAAAAATTAAAGGCATTTTCTAATCACATTGAAAGACAGACTATGTCAAACAACATTGGAAGACACTACTCCACAGCATCCTTCATTGTGCCCTCAGAGATAATGCAGAAGCAAAATGAAGAGTTGAATAACAAGCCAGTAAAGCCTAATTCCCTCCTTTCTTTTGCCCAACAATGGTAATGAAAGAAACTATATCAAAATAAATGTCTTTGTTTTGTTAACTTAAGTTTTGGGTATATAGATTTGTAAACAATTCTTTCTATATTATTATTTTATTTCATCTTTGGAACAAAATTATGATTTATTCAAAGACAGCAATTATCTCATTTAATCCTCGTGCATCTCAGCAGCACCATTCCTACCTATCCTTAATTTACAGCAGATAATCAGAGATTTTTCATAAGCAAACTTTGATTTTGACTGTGAAGACATAGCATAATCACCTGACAATAATTTGTGAGCTTTAGAAGCGTATGGATCATAAAAGACAGAAAAATCAATAAAAAGAGAAACAGATCAAGAATTCCACTTCATGTTTCTGCTGGAGAGAATGGATTGTCCTGTGAACTGGATCTCTTAAAAGAAGTGTGTTAAAAAAATAACTTGAAGCCCTTACTAAAGGTATTGGTTTGTTTAAAAACCAAAAAAGACTTTAAGAATAATTTGTTCCATCCAAAAAGTATGTTCCAGAAAGGTTGCCGTGTAGAGTGAACGTTCAGGTCATGTAGCATAATTGAGCTTAGACATACAGTCATGGTCTCAAAGCACCTCACTTGCCAAACTGCAGTTAAGCAAAGTTTAAGGCTTTGCTTAGTATTGCAAGACAATTGTCTTCATTTATTTCTCTTATTTTACTTGACAAGTTAAACACTAGCTACTATCAACATAGCTCTCTTATGTGTCCCAAGTTGTTAAAGAAAAAAAAACAAAATAAAACACATGCACAATTCAAAATGTCTCTTAGGGCATTTTCTGTGGTGATAGCACAAGAAACAGAAAATCAATAGACATGCATTGTAGATGGTAGAGCGAAGGCAGGTGGGCTTCCTTGCGAAGAATGCTGGACAAGACATTTGAACAGCAGTTCATTACAGAGTGAAGATATCCTGGAGGGAGAGAAGGAAAATGGTAGCCAGAAAAGAAAAAATTCCCCACCCCGATGAAACTGGCAGTTTTGGCAGTGATCTCAGAGTTGTCAGCAAATGAAAAAGGGAATAACTCTACAGGACAACAAAAGGCATTTAGGAAGAATTACATTGCAAAAGCCTGAAGGGAAATACCCCTTCTCCAGGCTAGCTTTTCTAACAGCGTCATCACTCTCCTGTTCAGTGGACTGAACTATATGAAAATGATCAAAAATTGAAAAGCATGCAGAAAAGGGAATTTATCCAGTCACTAAACTAAGATGTCATATTCTTATTCAACATATTTATAAATCTCAGGGCAAAGAACGGGCTAATGTTACAATGACTTAAAATTAACACCTTGAGGAAAATCCAGGCTAGTATTCATTTTCATGACTGTTCCATTTTAAAACTGAAATGCTGGAAGTTTTTGTATAAATTAATTCAGAGATTAAGTTACAGCCAAAAAATTCCTATATGCCAGCCATCTCCATTTCAAAAGGAGAGTAGATTAACATAATGATTTGCTTTGGGTCTGACATAGACACATGAAAGAATTTATTAGAAATTATTTCCAAAGTTGTTCTGAAAATGATATTTTTACAAACCTTGAATTGGATAATTTAAGCAGAACTTGAAATAATAAAGTTTAATAAGCATTTATTCACCTCAAGCATAGTGTTACCACAGTACTTTATATTTTTATTGGGAAGAATAAATATTAAGGTAAGGTATTCTGTATATATTCAAAATTAATATTGTTCCTTCTACTTTAAGTCTGGAAAATAATGATCTGTTTAACCTCACGGATGCACTGGAATTCTCATTGAAAAATTTTTTTAGCATAGTATTCCAAGAACATCCTTTGTTTGTTCTTACTGTGTAATTTCAAATCCACTGTAAACAAAGGGAGCTTAGCCTTTTCCTCTCACTCATCGGTACTCTCTGGGATAAATCAAGAAGCAGAAACTTGTTACATGATATGTTTATATATTAGATATTTAGTTTATCAATTATTTCTTCCCCTAGTCATTCTTCCAGAGACACGCTGATAGAGACACAGACACAACAAGACATTTTTTGTCAGCGATTGTACCCATAAGTTTGCACATGTGCTTGATAGTACAGGATGTACTGAGTGTTGTTGCTATTTTGGTCATGGTGTTTTTGCTGGAAAATGGGATCTGCTTTTTGTGAGGCCTGACCATTCTTATTAGTTTGCCTAAAGAAACTGGTTGGCTTGAATTTTGTCTAATACTTCAGTACTTTCATATTGCCTTAAATGTTCACAGTAAAACCAGATTACCATACTGTAGATTTTATTTTAGCAGGGTCTAATCAGAATCGAGGCAGCTTACAATCTAATATTCACTCACATTATTTAATTTTCCATAGCATACAAGTAAGGTAACGAACCTTTCCAGTAAGATTTCACAATTGTTTACATCTTTCATTCCCCTGCAGGTTTAGTGTTTGTTTCTTTCTCATACTAAATCTGAATTCTACATATTTTTGCCATTATATGGACTGTAGATATTCATACGTAATCATTCTCTTTTGATTTTAGCACTATTCACTTTAATATAGACAATTCTATTAAAAGTCCTCAAAATAAGCTGTTAAATGATGTTTAAAACTAAATCTATAAGCTCACTAAAATTGGAAACTCTGAAGCTTTATCCTGCTAACCTTCATATAGAGTTTCTATGCATTGCCTTCCAGGTATTAAAGGCTGTACCATTAATCTAGTATATTTTGAATAAATTATCAGGTGCCAATGTTAGGATGACTGATTTTTATGCATTATAATAGTGTTATACAAAGGGCAGCTTTAGGCATGGGATGGCTGAAATTCTGTGCACTGCATAGTAGTTCTTGCTGCCTGGGGTATGTTATGAGACGTACTCTGTCACCCAACAACATTTACCTGAAAAGTCACTTCCAGCACAACACCTGGGAAGTGGCCTCTACATTAAAAGTTTGAGCACCAATGGAGTGAGTGTCTTGGAGAGTTGTAGGATGTGGTTTCCCCACTGCCAGTCAGAATCTGGCACAGGTGGTTTCTCTAAAGACCAATGACAGAAGCATCTATATTCTTCTTTAAAAAAAGAAATTATATATTTTCACTTAAAAATAGCTTAATAAAAATTTAAAGTGTCTATAGGTAAATGCTACACTGGAGGAAGGAAATAAACTAAATTTTAATACCAAACTGAGTGTGGATAACAGAAGGGAAAACAAAGACAAATGTTTTCATACTAAACCACAATAGACTAGGCTTTGCTAAAAGCCATTTACTGGCACCATTCAAGAAGAGACCACAGTATTAAGTGGGGAAAAATTAATACTTCCCTGATAATTCTAGCTAGTCAGAACAAGGTAATGGGGGTGGGCATATCTTAAATGTCTCATTTAACGGATTGAGAAAATGAGACTAGAATATTTAATTTAATTATTAACCCAAAAGATCTGATTCAGCAATCAAATTTTGAATAAAAATATTTTTCTTCTAAACAAAATCAAGACACAAAATAACTCCATCTTAAAATGTTCTGAGTATATCTATTTTTCCAATTGTTATATGGACTACCACCAGGTTTTTGTTGTATTGAAGCAAACAAAATCCACATATTAACAAAATCAATGCACATGTTGGAAATTTGACTAAATGTGCATAATGACTAATTTGTATTACATTATTGTTAATAGGTCAATTCTCAATTTAATTATTGTTGCAATGTCATGTTTATAGTATAATGTTCTAATTGCTTTCTTTTATGATTTTAAGTAATTCTTTTTTTAAAAAAGCATTTTCTCTTTTTTATGCAGGAATATTGAAAATGCCACATTTAACACCCCAAAAGAAGAATATTATCATACAGCATATGTACTATCTGAACATAGTCAGCAACCTTTAGCCTATTTGAAAGTAAAACTATATTGAACAAATGAAACCATCAAGACTATGGATTTTATAAGATATATTTTAAAATGACATTTTTAGCTGTTTATTACAGGTAGTAACTGTGCAATTTTTTTTTTTTTTTTTAAATAGTGCAGAGATAATCAAGTTTATTTTTATAGACCTGGGAGTATATATCAGAACTTTTATTTCTTTATTTTTAAGATTTTATTTATTTATTTATTTATCCCCCCTTGCTGCTTGTGCTCGCTGTGTCCATTTGCTGTGCGTTTTTCTGTGTCCACTTGTCTCCCTTTGTTGGGTCGTCCTGCTGCGTCAGCTCACCGCACCGCGCAGGCTGGCTTGCCTTCACCAGGAGGCCCTGGGAATCGAACCTGGGGCCTCCCATATGGTAAACGGGAGCCCTATCGATTGAGCCACATCCGCTTCCCTCTTCTAAACAATCTTGATGTTAGGGCAGCCACTGTTCCTATTTTGTTTATGAGTGTGAGGACACTCATGCCTCTATCTGCATGGCACTGGATATGTAAGGTTATTTGTTAGATAAATGTTGCAAGAGTAAAATTTATTTAGTTAAATATAATTATTAACAATTATTAGGGTAAAAGTATTGTGATTCAAAGTATAATTGAGCAAAGGCATTTATTATATACTTCTATTTTCCAATTTTAGCTTTTTCTTTGTTTTAATGTTTTATACTTTCTTCTTTGGATCTTAAAGTAGATATATTCTTAGATCAAAGATACCTACTTATGTGAATATTTCTGTTTTAACTCAAACTCTAACTAAGAGTGGAAGCAAAAGATGAAGATAGGGTTGACTGACTTCTCTCCCAAAACAAAAGGAAGAGAAAATTCAATATAAACATAGTCATTCAAAACAGTACAGATTTATGTGCTTTTTCAAATCCAAGAAAGGGATGAAGTCTATGCAGCATCCCTGGACTGTGTTTGCCTGTGCTTTGTACATGGTGCAGATATGAAAAACTTCTTTCTTAATGGCAGGGCTTGACTGGAGACAGTAAATCTTTTAACTCTCAATTATCCATGGACTATTATTAAATTTGAAGATCAAATAGGCCCCTAACTTCTCGTTCTTTTTACTTTCTTTCATTGTTTTCTTTTTTCCTACTGGATTTTTGGCAATTTCATTGCTTAATAGCTTTCCAACAAAAAATACATCTAGAAAAGAAAAAAAAAAAAAAAAAAAAAAAGTCAAATCAATCACTTTAAATCCTGTTAACAAACTATGTAAAAAGGATTTTGTCAGTGGAAAACTTAGATCACATAACACCCACATACTTCTGAGGGAAATCTTGTCATGTCCTGGGGAGTGACAATTTAGAAAACAAAGATCTTGCACTTGAGGCCACAAAATTGCCTTAGAAGTCAAAATACCAGCCAATAATAAGTCACAATGCACAGGAACCATTGCCTGGTGGAAATAAGGTGGAGTCTTAGAAGTATAGACCATTTTCGTTTTAACCTAGCAGGCATTTTAATTGCAATATTGAAATTTTTCCAAGTTCATAAGAAGAATTTGACAAATTAAGAATTTAATGTAGATTTGATTTCCAGAAATTTATCAAGAGTGTTATTACAATGAAATGTCCATTGCACAGAAATTTGAAAGCATGTTTTCTAAAAGAACAGAATGTTTATAAACAAGATATATAGCTAGAAAGTCTTATTAAAGGGATTTGAGTGAAATCTACTTTTTTTTGCCAGAAGGGCTCTACATGAAGAAATTGGATTATTTATATCCACACATTAATTTTTCTAACTTAAAAATATTTCTTCTGTCCTCTCTCACTGGACTCTGAGGAGGGGCACTCTAAGAGTGTATTTTCATGGAATGCCCTTCCATATCTCAATAGTCCCAAAGAATTGTTACGTTGGTTCCAACCTGAGGCTTATCATTTAAATGAGAAGGAAAATTTAGTCAATGATCTGAGTGTATCAAATTCCAAATATTTAATCCAGAGACCTGGACAATTTCTTGCTTTTTAATCTAAATGATTGGCATCATAAAAATATAGGTATCACCTTTAAACAAGTGACATAACTGCCCAAGGAAAGGCCTTGTCAATTTTCTAAAAAGACAAGCAAATAAAAAACAATGCTTAGGCAGTTTTTTATCAATTCTCTATGTCTGACTTCTACTGACTTAAACCTTTATTTCTGCTTAATGTAAAGACAACATCCAAACTATTGCTAAAAGAGATTTTGGCTCAACACTTAACAAACATTTATATGATACATAAATTCTCTTTTTGCCTTAAAAATTTCATATAAACCTATTTTCAATAAAGGTACCTCTTTAAGAACTATTCTCTATTTAGTACATTTTTGTTAAAAATAGTCTATGTGCCTAGTAGGATGCTTAACCCTTGTGGTGATATTAAATAATAGGGTATGTGTGGGATAAACAACATACATTCTGTATAAAAATCATCTGAAAATAAAATATACATAATCTAGTCAGTATCAGCAGAAGTGGAGAAGGGAGAGAGATTGAGTGGAGTTAAGATGAAAGTAACCCTAGTAAGGATCATTATTATACAGCACCTGACACTTGGTGGGTATCCAAAAACCACTGGGAAGTGGATGTGGCTCAAGTGGTTAGGCTCCCGTTTACCATATGAGAGGCCTGGGGTTCGAGTCCAGCCTTCTGGTAAAGGCAATCTGGCCGTCGCCAGTGCAGCAAGGTGAGCTGGTGCAGCAAGATGACCCAACAAAGGGAGACAAGCAGACACAGAAAAACGTACAGCAAATGGACACAGCAAGCACAAGCAGCAAGAGGGGGATAAATAAAATAAATCTTTAAAAAAAAAACACATTTATTGAACAAGTAAGATTTTGAGTTCTGGGTAATCTAATCTTTAGAATATAGCATGTAAACAGGTATTAGGGTATAAGATTTATATGAACTTGAGTTCATAATTCAGAGCTACATAGGGATTGCCCAGTTCTGATAGAGAAAGATGACAGAATTCCAACCAACATCAGAGCATCTTTGAGGTAACGCTGATGGGGAATCATTGTCAATGCTGTAAGAAAGACCAATGAGCCTGAGCACAGAATTACTGAAGTCCAAAACAACGTCTTGTCTCAGCCATCAATACCCTGCTGTGATCCCTCAAAGAATTTTAAGTATGCCATAGATGGACTGATTAGGAAAAAAACAACAAAGCAACATGTCTGACATTGATTATATTAATTTCCAGGACGTTACAACACTCATCCGCTATATAATTAACATTTTTTCCCTTTGTTAATGCATTCTCTTCTCTTTATCTGTTTCTTACTCTGCTTCCTCCTTTCTCCACACCACCTCCCAACTCATACACACAAGTAAAAGCAAGATTTGAAATTATACAATTTGAAAAGTTTATTCTGTCACTCCTGTTTAAATGAGTACTACTTATACAAGTATAGTCGAGCCTCTTTTGTTCTTGCCTAACTACAGATAAGAATAACATTCCAAGCAATAAAAGTAGTTTAGTCTGCTAAAAGTTCTGGGAATGATATTTATGTAAAGAACAAATGTCCCATCTTCTGAGAAGAGGCGTCGCGCAGTCACCGCCTAGTCGTCGAAGGCAGACCATCTGGGAAAGCAGCCCCTACACACACTCACCAGGACTTGCCTGACTGAAGGGAGCGCACTTGGCGGTGGATTGCTGTTCCACAGCTGCCAACCCCAGGACTTTGCAGGTAGAATTCTTTAACTCGTTGGCTTTTTCTAGCCCACTGCCCACAGAGTCTGCAAAAAATGATGCTAAATGCTAGCATTTGCTTGCTTTGAAGGCTAAGATGGAAGAAAAAAAAAACAGACGCTGAGAATATCCTCAGAGCACGTGGGAATGAAATAATGCGGCTGGGAAGCTGAAGAGCGAGTCAGCCAATAAATGAGTTTCCTGTGCCTTAAATGTCTAGTCAGGTAAACTGACAGAGAGGAAAGAAATAAAAGACATATCTAACCATCATTTTTGCAAGGCTGACCTGAAGCACAAAAAAACTGACTCGATTTGTGGAGAGGGTACTGTAGTACTAATTCTATTCTGTATGTTTGAGTAATTTTAATTCTCCCTTCAAACAATTATCTGTAGAAAAGCAAGTCTAACAAAATTAAACTGAAATCTTAATCCATGGAGGGACATTATATCTACCTTTATTTTCAACAGATTATCCAGAAGAATGCCCTATTTACAAAATATTTTTTCTAATAAGACTGTATTTAAACTCAATGTATGTAAAGTCTTATTTATGTAAAATATATGTCGATGTTTTATAAGCATTTTAAGATCATTTGTGTTGACACAAGCTTACCAAGCTTCTGTCTCTCAGTAAAAAGGATGATTTGAAAATTCCTCCTTGCGACATGGCATCACCAAAGAAAAAACTTGTATGTGATAAAAATAGAAAATATACAACCATACTTTGGGTAAAAGGGGTATACTCTTTTACATTAATGTCATTTAGAGTTCAGTCTACTTGGGTGTCTTATATTCAGTAAAAGACGCTAAATCCAGTCTTTCCTTGAAATAACCATGTGCTGCCCACCCTCCACCCAAATATTTTTGTATGTGTTTTTGCTAATACACATTTTATGTATATTTACTATTGTTTTATATGTTAAAATCATAGGTTATAAAAATGTGTGCTCGGTGTAAAAACTTATACAATATAGACAAGTAAAAAAAGAAAGTAAAAATACCTATCATCAAGAAAAAAAACAATATCTATCTTGGCTTTTATCTATGCCAGATCTATGCATATTTATTTACACCTACCTGTGTTATATGTACATAAATAGATATAATTAGAAAGACAGATGGAAACTTTATGAAAAAGCAACCATATTATAGACTGTTTTTTAACCTGATTTCTTCTTTCAATATTTTTACATGTCTATAAATATAGAACTGCATCTACTTTAATATTTGTATCATAAACATGCCCATATCCTAATACTCTTGCCATCACTGAGTATTATTTTTTCCCTGATGGGTGAAATATGATAAATCATTGTTTATTTTAATTTTATTTCTTTGATTTTTAATTATATTGGAGCATTTTCAAAATGTTAGTTACCATTTGTATTTACCCCTTTGGGAAATTACCTGTTCAAGTTTATGGCATTTTGTTCTATTTAGGTATTTGCATTTGCTTTGATTTGTTTTCTTGATTTCAAACTAGATAATATTCCCAGACTTTCTTTCACTATGTGAAGATAAATGTTCACATGTATGTGAATACGAACAATATTATTATTTGTTTGTCAGGATTCTCATTGTAAATCATAGGCTTCTTTATGGACAACTGCTCAATATAATATAATAATACATAATAATACATATTATAATACATAATATATTATGTACATAATATATACTATATATTGGGCTAAAGCACACAAAGTATATAGGACTGGGGAGGAGGCAAGAGGGAAGAGAGGGAGGGTGGAAAGGAGGGAAAGAGAGTAAGAGGGAGAGAGTATGGTTGAGGGAAGAGTGAAGAGAGAAAGTATTACCTACAGGTAATTGGCTTGATAATTTGAATTGTTATTGTCAATCGAACAAAATGTCTCTGAGTACCCAGTTTAGAATCAGAAAGTTTTATCACTTGCTACCAATATTACTTCTTTTCCCAATATTATATAAACTCTCAGGCCCAGCATCATACTACCTGCAACTTAGTCTCAACTGAAAGAACTATCACTGCACAATATTTATTTCTTACATAAAAATGTTCAAAGGAATATATTCCCAAGCAAACTGAATCTTTGAGCCTTTCTATCAGAGTCCAGAAATAAAATCAGCTCATCTTTTTAAGATCTATGTTATGGAATCAAAGAGAACAATTAAGAGCAATATTAATAATCCATATTGAGTCATTTGGTGTTTAAAAAATATTTTTTACACTATGCCATTTAATCCTTCAAAACAACTCAATGAGGAGAAGTAATTAGTTACTCCTTAGAGTTGATGAATCTGACCAAGAAACCTTACATACTAATGTTGGCAAAAGAAGTCTCAAACTGTGTTAGATTAACACCCAGATGATTTTTAAAATTACTGATCATCATGTCCTTGCTACCAGAATGCTTCTAACCTCCCCTCAAGGAAGAACACATACCCTAATAAGCTCCAGAAAGGAACAAATGCAATAAACGCAGCCAAAGAAAAGTATTCTTTTTCCATTGTGTGAGAACACACTAATGCTCCACCACACTATTTTTCTAATTGGAAAAATGTAGGTTAAGTGAATTCATGTACTTCACTAAATCTCAGAAAACACATTCTAATGCTCATACAAGCAAAACAAAATAAATTACCATGTCATGTAATCAACGTGCTAGTTATAAATTTATTGCCTCTCAGCTCCAAATTTACTCTTCACCACCTCTTCTGTGAAAATACATCTGGGCCCTTTAAACATTTTTCCTTTAGGCTAGCCCAATGTTAAGCTTTGTCAATAGAAGGCCCTGGAAAGTCTTTGTAGGTGAAGGATTTTCCTTCCTAGTGCTCTCTCAGCAAGGTTCTGCAGCACAGGTAACTCCTCTATTGCCAGGCTCCTACAGTGGAAGCAGTTTCTTCAGTGCCCAGCTCCTGAAGTACATAGCAGTGGGCAGCACACAGCAGTAAGCAGCTTCTCCTGGCAGCCCCCACCCTTTGGTGGTCTTATAGTAGAGTTGGACAGTCATGTAACATATAACAGTGTAAACAGTTTTCCCCAGCACCCTGGAGAATGTATTTACAAAAATTTCAAGAATGCAGATTTCCAGCAAGTTCCACCTGCACAGTACCTCAGCAACTCTGCTGCCCTCCAGTCACCCATGGTGTGTTCTCTCCAACAAACGTTGGGTCTCAGCCCTGGGCAAGGGGTCGAGAGGGGGGCAGGAGGATAAGACAAGGGGAGTTCTGCTTTGGAGTTTGGTGACTGCTCCTTATATTTGCTTCTCCTGTATTCTTGAGATTTTTCTTCACTTCTTGGTAGGCAATCCCTTATTACTCCAATCTCCTGTTATGGTTAACAATTCTTTGTATTCAACTCTCCCTGTTTAAATCACTTAGTGTCTTCTCTTTCTTGATTGTAACCTAACTAATGCAGTGGGTAATAAATTTATGAGAGTTGTCACCTCAAGAGATGATGCATTTTGAATTAAAATATTAGTTCAAGGTCAATATAGGTATTCAGAGATGACTAAAATACTTTTTAGCAGGTAGTTCCTGAGAAAAGCTGATGGACTACCTAGACTAGATAATAATATCATGAGGAATTCATTACAGCACAGCATCTGTCCATCAGGCTTGCAGGCTCCTATCTCTTTCATATTACCCAGTTGCTCCTCACTCTGATACACTCATTCCCACTTGTGTAAAACCGGAAGATTGATTTACTCAAATATGATAAAAAATATAACCATCCAGCAAACCAGGCTTGTATCATTTTCCCAAAGATGTTTAGTCATGGTAAAGTCAGATGTTAACCAGAATGAGTAGGGTTTTGGTTCCTTGATTTAATCATATAGTGAAAAACATCACTGTATAATGAATGCTAGATAGCTCCCTTTCATACAGCATGACCAATATATCCAAACTGTCCTCATAAAGCATGATTGTTTTCATATAGTTATAGCCAAATATGACTGAATGGCTCTATGGCTGTTTTTCAAGTCTACCATGTCAAAACAAAAACATACTCTGTTGTTAGAGAATGCAAGTTACGCTCAGCCTAGAAATGATTTCTTTTTTCTTTCTTTCTTCCTTTCTTTCTTCTTCTGTCTTTCTGCCTTTCTTTCATCTTTCTTTCATCTTTCTTTCTCTTTGTCTTCTTCATCTTCTTCTAAATACATAGCTCTGCTTTAATCCATTATTTAAAGTTTAGTTTTCAGAGTACCATGTCATTTTAAAATTATTGTGTTGTGCCTCATTTCTCTCCTACAAAAATTATTGTGTTGTGCCTCATTTCTCTCCTACAAAGTTTAAAATAAACTTTGTGAAATATAAAATCTAACTTCATTATTAGTAGTAATAGAAAAAAAATTAAAATCCCTGTTTTAGGGTAAGATGAGATAAAATGTTCATTATGACATCAATTTCAGTATTTTAGCAACATATTTATGTAATCAGCTAGTGTAGTAGGTTTAATTATGTACCCCAACAAGCACATGTACTTAATCTTAATCCATGTCTTTGTGGATATGAACCCATTGTAAATAGGACCTCTTGAAGATGTTATTTGTAGTTGAAGTGTTGCCAACTGAAGATCTTAATCTGGGTAACGAGAAGCCCAGAGTCAGCAGGAAACCAAGGAGAATGGAGAGGACATTGACATGTGATGGGACAGTCAAGGAATCCAAAGGATTGCTAGCAGCCAACACCAGAATTCTACATTCTTTATAGAGAAAGCAAGCCTTGCCAATATCTTGATTTTCAACTTCTACTAACCTCAAACATTGGGCCAATAAATTCCTGTCATTTAAACCAACCAATTGTTTGGTTATTTGTGATAGCAGCTCCAGCAAACTAAAACTGCTAATTGTAATCAATATTTTATAAATAGTACAGATTATTTAAAATGAAGTACACTGAAAGAACAAAAAGTAAAAGGATTTTGTATGAGAAATATTAGCTGTACTTGTACACAGTGACTAAGATTTTAATTTTTGAGAACCCATCAGACTTTTACAACTTCTAAACTGTTGTTTGATTTTTCTTTTTTTTCTTACATTTCTTGTTCATATTATATAAATATTACCCCCTACATGAAGGAAGTATTCTTTGTTTTTATAAGAATTGACTGATAAATCACACGGTGACATGCTCTGATTTGAATATTACCTTATTTTTCTCCGCTCTTCTCCTAGAGACTCTAATGAGAAGCAAAGTGGTCAAAAGTAAAACACCCAGACAAAGAAGAGAATTCTAGAAAAAGAAATAATCTATTTCTGAATAATTAAGGGTTGGCATATGTTCATAATATTTTTTAAATGAACTACAGGGACTCTTGCTTTTGCAGTCACTAAACCCAACTGTTCCAAATGCTCTCCATTTTTAGAAAAACAGACTCTACTGGTTTAAAAAGAAAAAAAAAGCTGATTTCTCAGTTCATATAATAAAAGAAATGTGTGCTGTCTTAAATTCAGGTGTTCTGGGCTTTTAAAAATAGGTAGTAAATTTGATAACTAACTTTTGGATAAGGAAGAACTCAGGATATAGAACACACTTGAGGAAGAAAAAAGTACATGTGGTATTAGCTGAATGGGAAAGCTGCCCAGAACATGTCCCCTACTATAAGATTAGTTTGGGAATTAGGGATTTACAGTGTTTACCCCCATCTAGAGGGGACTTGGCAATATTCCCTAGACCTGCAAAGATAAATTGGTATGAGTGAAAGAAGTAAAGGCCAGAGGCAGCTGAAAAACAGGCCTTCCTGTCACTAAGCTGTGATATTGTAAAGAGTTCTAAAATCAACCTAAGTTCTAACCTGAGCATGGAAAGACAGTTTCTACATCTTAACAGCAACAGTAACTGCCCAATTCAGTCTCCTAATGGTCAGGCTGAGAAACATAACATAAACCTCTATCTTGGAGAGGAAGTAGAGCACACCTAAGTGTGCATCATCCACTCAGCTTCTTGCCAAAGAGTTCCATGGCATTTTGCACAGCACAGTATCATGCATCCAGTGGAGTCCCGAGAGTACAACTGGATGATGATGATGATGGTGATCATGATGGTAATGATGATGAATGATGATGATGGTGAAATTTGGAAATGATTTAGAAGTCTATTGCAGGAGGTAGGAAGAATCAATTATTCTAAAAATATCTGAGTGCATGAATATAAATGGAATAGATATGAGGCACTGGAAAAGATTTAAATGTGTTCTTTTCAAAAAGAAATCCATTAGAATTCTCTTTCTTTCAAAAAGAAAGTAAAACAAAAAAAGATTGTAACATAGGAAAGCAGTTTCCAAGTGTTGTTACAAATGAAATACTTGAATTCCTAAAGAGAATTCTCTTTGTTAAGCATTAAACAGCACATCTAGTTTGCCTGGAAATTCCCCACACCTGTTCCTAGATACTACCTTTGATTTTTAATTTTGCTCTGTTGTCCTACTGTCCCCTACTATAGGAAAATAAAGTGATGGTCCCCTTTTCAAAATGTTAATATAGAAGACATATGTAATTTAATACTGGTCCCCTTTATTTCTTCCTTCCTTCCTCTGTTTTTCTTTCATACCTTCATTTCCCCCTTCCTCTTCCTCTCTTTTGCCTTTCTTCCTTCTTTCTTTTCTTTCTTCCTCTCCAACTCCTGCACGTTAGAAGAGTTCCAGTAGGTCAAAAGAGCCCGGATTGCTTTAAGTCAAAGGCATTCCTTTTGTAGAATTCTCTTGGAAATTTAAGGAAAATTCAAACTCTCAAACTGCGCAGTTGTTAATTTAATCCCAGCTCTCCTGCCCACCAGCTTCCTCGTTTGGCTTTTCTCAGCCCTCAGAAGCATAGGCAGGGTTTCTCTTTAAAAAAAAAAAAAAAAAAAAAAAATTAGCAGCATGGTTGAAGAGTGGAGAGAATTTCTATATTGTTAGATGATATATGCATGGTCATGTCTGCCTACAGTGAACAGTACAGCATGCTACTGAAGGAAAAATCCTTTAAATGCTTTTTAAATGTTTAGGGTAAAATTTCCAATGAAGATTTCCTTTTTATTGTGAGGGGTAACATCATTTTTATGGCAGGAGCTATATTTGAAGTCACTGCTGGTCGCAATAGACTGTTAAAGGTATAATCTTCGAAATATTTAAGTCAGATGTTTCTCTGGTTTAAAAATTAAACTAATTTGCAATGAAATATATGTAACGCCAGCCTGAGATTGAGTCCTGGACTCTGGCCATCTTCCTACAATCAACTTAGTATGTAACATCAGTGAGTCTGAACTCCACAAGCTCTCAGGACTGAATGCTGGGGAAGCCACACACAGGATTCCTACACTGACACTCGGAATACGGCCAATGGCACAATGACAGATGGAACTAGATTGGTCTAACTATGGCACAGCATGAATTTCCTTAGATGTGAGCAATGGGAAATCATGAGAGATGATATGCAGCCCTCAACCCCTTATCCACTGAAAACAAGATAAAGGCAGACATGCATAAAAATATCTCATCTTGAGATTTTCACCCTGTCTAAGGTTAACAGAAAAAATATTGGATGCCCAGTTAAATGTGAATTTTACATAAATATTGAAGATTTTGTGGTACAAATATATCCCATGCCATATTTGGGACACATTTATACTAAAATTATTTGTTGTTTATCTGAAAATCAAATTTAACTTGGTAACTTCTATTACTTTAATCTTTCTTTCTTTCTTTTTTTCTTTCTTTATTTCTGTCTGTCTTTCTGTCTTTCTCTTTGCTAAACCTAGCCACTCTACAATAGCATATGTCTCCCAACTATTTATTTCCTTGTCCTGTTTCTTTTGCCTTTACCACACTTTCCATATCATCTGGTATTATACTGTTTTTTCATTTTTATTGGGTTATAATCTGTGTATCCACCACTAAAATGTTAGCCCTATGGAAGTGGAGACATTGTCTGTCTTGTCTCTCACTGGAACTCTCAAGCACCAACAGCAATGCCTGACATGTATAAGGTGCTCAGTAAATATTGAATAAATGAATGAAACATCTGTCTCTAAAAACAACGTTGCTGGTACATCAGGCATGCATATCATTCACATAGATAACTAAGTCTATAATATTTGCTGTTTGTCTGCTTCTGATGTTTTTTTCTACCAGGTTGAAACCATCCAAGGTGTGAATAAAACTAATATTTATTGAGCATTTACTGTGCGCTTGACTTCTAAGTCATGTACATGAAACACTTAAAAAACCTTACAAAATTGGTACAGATTTTACTACTACTTTGGCAATAAAGAAAACGAAGATTAGCCAATAATATTGTCTACATTCATATAATCCAGTTATCAAGCAAGGCTTGAGACCTACCTTAAAACATTGGCAAAACATTTCCTCAGTATTTATTTTATGTAGTTATTTTCTTAGAGTAATGGAAACCTAAAAGACACATGGACAATATGCATTTTTTTCTTTTTATGAAAATTTATATGTATAAATCCTTGCCTGAAACACTGGAAAAAAGGTAAGAATGAAAAATTACTCTCAAACACCTAAATAAAGGAATATTTATCTATAAAGACAATTTAGCACTACATTTCCCAAAGTGAAATTCTACAACTTCTTAAGTAATTTTTTATGTACAAATTATAGACAATTAAATATAGACTTAAACAACAAGATTTTACAAGGGTTTTCATTCCAGGTTTTACTAATGCAATTCTGCATACATTCAGAGAAAATGAGAAGTGCGGGCAGCAGTATATTTTCTTATGTTATTCAATCTCTTATAGGCTTCCATCCAAACCAAGTAACTAAAATGAAACACAGCTTCCCTTCCCCAGAGGGTTTCACTTGTTCCTTTTCTTGCCTTCTTTCCCTTTACCCCCTTGCCTTGCCTTCTATACGTTTAAATTTTCTTCTCTTTCTTTCTACCCACAAGCACTTTTGAAATGGCCTCAGACAGGAGGTGAGTTCAGAAATATGCCTGTAGAATCCTCTACATGAGGATCTGGCATGCCTTCAACACAAATGCAATTAGAGGGCTTACCCTTGCATGAAATATTTGCTTTCCTGATAGTAACCAATATTAAACTTTAGGAATGCCAGGATGTAGTGTTTCTATATCTGAATTGGGTTCCTTGACTTTTCTTTCTCTGTTGTCAAACGTATTGTTTTTAAAGTTTGCATATAGTATTGTCCCATCAAGTAATAAATAGGAAAGCATGAATTTTATTAAAATCCACTAGGGACAATTGCATCTGCCATTGTTATTCTTTGCCAGGGTCTGAGAAGTTACAGCACACCCTCCCAGAGGTACTTAAGAGAATTATTCATGCATTTCAATAAATATTGAATCCTAGGACTGGGCTCACAAATGTATAAAGTCCTGAAGCTCATCTTCCATGGTGGACACGGGCAAGTTACCAGGCAAATACAGAATAACTGATAAAGGTACTTGATTTCTTTATCCCTCCTTACAGTAGAATTTCCACAAATAAAGGAAGACAATGGAATATCATTTGTTTTGCTTTGGGCAAATATTTCAAAGGTTCAAATTTGTCCAACTAATTGGCACTTGTAGATAAGCATGTGTGTATACACACACACACACACACCATATGCTAAAGTATTTAAGTTCTGAAATATGAAAGAAACAGTTTTGTATATATGTTTTTCATTCAAAATCAGTGAAAATGATTGCATTATCATAGAGCCACTGATGTCAGTCACCATGTTTTATTCTACATTGTATCCTTGGAACCTAGTTTTATAAATAGATGGGATTCAGAAAATATTTGTTAAATTGAAATTTTAATCATAATAATGTAATGCTAGAAATGCTATGTAATGTTAATGTATATGTAGAAATCTTTGCTCTTCTTCAGAATAGAGAATAAAGCGAAAGGACAAATGCTAAACATATCCTAAGTTTAAAAAGTAATATTTATTGAGTGTTATGGATGAGTCAGAAATACTGCTAAGGACTTGCAAGTATTGTCATTCAATCTTCAAATAATCCTGCAGGGGTTAGGAATCATTTTACATGGAAAAAGTACTAAGACTGTATTATGTGTCTAATCTTCTTCTGCCTCTCACTTATAAGGACATTGGAGTTGGCATTTAAGGCCTACCCAGTAATCCAGAATAATCTTCGCATATCAAAATCCTTAATTTTCATAAAGTTTATCATATAAAGTAGTATTTGCAGTTTCCACACTTTAGGGCCTGATATCTTTGGAATGGCCACAATTCAGGCAACACAGGGTAGAACTAAGATTTGAACAGGCAGTCTGTTTCTAGAGTCTCTGCTCTAACACCAATGCTATATTGCATCTCCAATGTGTAACTTTTATCTAGATGAAATAAGAACATTCTGATGAGAACCCTAAACTTCTAGAGTAAGATAAAATGCTTGTGGATTGTAGTCAAATGCCACTGTGTGAGACTGTTTGCAGTTCCTAAGGAAGTTGAATATAGATTTGCCATATGACCCAGCAATACCATAACTAGGTATATACTCAGAAGAACTGAGAGCAGTGACACAAACACACATCCGCATACCAATGTTCATAGTGACATTCACTATAGCCAAAAGTTGGAAACAACCCAGGTGTCTTCAACCAATGAATGGATAAACAAATTGTGGTATATACTCAGGATGGAATATTATGCAGCTGTAAGAAGAAATAAGTCGTGAAGCATATGACAACATGGATGAACCTGGAGGACATTATGTTGAGTTAAGCAAGCCAGACACAAAAGGACAGATACTGTATGATTGTGCTGTTATGAACTAAATATACATGTTAACTTGTGGAGTTAATAATTAGAATATAGGTCACCAAAAAAATAGAATAAGGGTAGAGAATGAAAAGCTGAGGATTAATCTTTGCAGAACTGGTGAAAAAAAGGTTGTTTGTAAATCTTTGGGAATGAATAGAAATGGTGAAAGCACATCATAGTGTTTGTAACTAGCAGAACTAGTATATGGGTATGACAGTGGTTGAAAGGGTAAGTTTCAGGTCATGTATATTACTAAAAGAGAAGCTAAAAAATGTACCATGGGACATGGTAAAATTCATGTGAAAAATGAATATGGGTGATATTTTTTAAAAATATAAATACAAATAAACTAGAGAGACTGAAACAGAATAGCAGCTATATATAGCAGAAGAAGCAAAGAGAGATTGAGAGGTGATGAGGTTTTCCTGTTTGATTGTTTTTTTTTTTTTATTTGTTTTTTATTTTTTATTACTATTATTAGAATAATGAAAGTGTTCTAAAATGAAGTGATGAATGCACAACTATGTGATCATACTGAATACCATGAATTGCACACTTTGGATGGATTTATGCTCTATTAATATGTATCAATAAAATTGATTTGTGAAAAAATTCTTTTGGAGACTACTAAATGTTTTAAGAAAGGAGGAAACAAAATGAAACTGGTTTTTAGGAAGGATCATTATCCTGTGGTTTGGAATGAATGTGGTGTAAATAGAGAAACATGAGATTGGTATCCAGGAGAGAAGGTATGAAACTATTGCATAGTAAATATACAAAATACTAAGGACTTAAACCAGATTGATGGTGATGGGAGTGAAAAACTTAGGCAGGAGATATGAAAAAAAGACACAGTAAGATTTGAGACAAAGGGATCAGATGGACACAGATACAGATGTGGAAGAAATTTTCACTTACTCGACAATATTTATAAGCACCATCTATATATCAGGCATTGGTTGGATCTACTGCTTGGAGTTAAATCATGATTCTTAACTTTGAAAAGTTCATAGTTCACAAAAAGATGAGGAGAAAAAGTTATGTGATCAACATGGTGACATAAGGCATCTCCTGGAAGTCTCCTGTATTAGCCAGGGTTCTCTAGGGAAACAGCATCAACAGGCAATATCTGTAAATAGTATGAGATTTTATAAGACTCTTTCACGTGACTGTGGAGATGCACAAGTCTAGGTGCTGCAGGCAGGCAGCAAACCAGGGGCTCCAATGAAGTCCTTGATGAGTTTCCTGGAGACTTTGGCTGTCCAAAAATGAGCTGGGAAATTCTCTCTAAATGCTGAAATCACTTCCCTTTTTAAGGCATTCAACTGATTGGATAAAGTATCACTCATTGTTGACAGCAATCAACAATTGGTTGATGTAGATGTAATCCGTTATGTATGTAATAAACTCACTAGTATCTAAAGTCCAGAAATGTCTTTTGTATTACAATTAGCCCAGTGCTTGCTTGACCAAACAACTGGGCACGATTACCTGGCCAAGTTGACACATGAGCCTAACCATCACATTTCCCCTCAGAATCAACTAATAAAAGGACTAATCCCTCCTTGCTTGGAATTCTGGAAGGCAATAAAGAATGGAGAAGGACCCTACAAACACATATCAAAGAAAAAGAAAATTAATGTCCAAGGTCAGATAGGAGATTTTTGTCCAGAACTCTCTAGTCCAGACCTCTCCCACTCACTCATTTCTGTGCAGCTTGGAGGTTGCACAGAGGCAGCATAGCCCGGGTCCCCTCCCACTGTGGATGCAGACTATAGAGCCACTCACAGAAGCACGTTAAAACCACACACATATCCAGGTAGAGAACCCAAGTCTACAGAGACCCAGGGTTGAGCACAAGCCTCTGAAGAATGCTGCATACAGAAGGGCCCCAGGAAAAAATTTTAAAAGGGAGCGAGACTATGACAGAACTTTGTCAAGAGGTGTGCATACTCAAACCAGTCTCTGTTTATTGGACTACCTAAATGCAAAATAGAATTTTATGGATTGACCCACCTTTTTTGATTGACCCACTTTTCTGGATTGACCCCATCTGGGCCCCCAGGATAGGATACCATAATGGGGAAGAAAGCAGAGGCAGAAAAGCCTCAGAGCTAAAAAAAAAATGAGTTGGGCGATAATTGCTTTAATAGGATGGACCCCAAAACTGAAAAGTGTAAGGAAAAGGAGGCACTGAGTGAGGGGGAGATTTCAAAAAATCATAGGACCTGGGAAGAAAATACTGCACAAAAACAAACAGAACAGAGGATGTGAGAGCACAGTTGAAAGCACTGCACAGAATGGATGTATATGTCAGGGAGGGTGTTTTATTTTGGGCACTTCCAGAAGCAAGCTAAAGACAGATTCCAGTGCATGTAGTAGATGGCCAAGAAACACAAGTAGGGGAATAGGGAAGAGAGGGAAGCCAATGAAGCATTCATTTTCAGGCAAGTTATCAGCCTGGGTAAGTAGAGCTTAATCCCATTAGGAAACTCTGGGAGCCCATGTAGAATATTTGTCTTAAAGTTATCCCAATCCCAATAATCAACTAGAAAAATGAATTGTAATTGTCATAGGGGTCCCTTAGCATATGGTGAAAAATATCCTTTTTCACATTTAGGGCTTACCCTAGTAACCTTAAAATTAGATTCCAGAAATAGTGAAATGTTCTTATTTCATATCACTAAGGACAAAAGGGATTCATTAAACCCAAAAATGTGCTTCAGGGACATTGAATCCAACAATCATGTATTGATGTATCACAGAGTATCTACCTCTCAGTATTAAGAATATATTGTTTATTTTTCCATTCCCTAATATGTCCTCTACCAGGGGCCTGGAGTTGCTATTTTCTACACTTTGGCACTCTAATTCTTATATATGAGTTGGTTGTGCAAATTAAGTAGCATATCTCTGAGTTAACATCCATTCAGTGTTTTACCTCATTTCTTCAGAGGTTCCATGGAAGTCTTTTATACATTTGTTGATAGGCCTACGCCACAATATTACAAATAAAATTTAAACTTGATTTCTGCAAACAGTCATAGAAATAAAACAATCTGTGTGCTGTAGAGATGAATCTTGTTTTCCACCTGGATTGTTGGTTTTCTTTTCCTGAAGCAGCATGTGAGCCCCTCAGAATTATGCATGGGTGCCTCCCTCCACCTATGACTTCCCGCTCTCTTACACTGTGTATACTTCAGTGACTTATCAAACTGCTAAGAGTTTACAGCATCAGGAATCTTATCACCTGGGGTTGTTATGGGTTGTTCAGTAATGGAAATAGAGAGCAGCCTGAACTCCTAAACATGGAAAGCTTCAAGAAGCTATGGAATGTGGTCACTGGTATTTCTTGTATCTTTTAAGTGTCAAGAGAGAAGAATTTCTCTTGTCAGTTGTCACAGCAAGGCTAACAATTAAAGCCATCTGTCTTCATTCACTCCCCAAGGGCATCCTTCATTTTTCACCAACTTCCTGTTGTTGACAGCACTGTTCCTCCCAGTTTCTCTCTGAAACTGTGAGGTCGCCACCAGGCTCAAACCATTCAGTGAACTGCCAATAGGACTCCAAACCCCCAGAATGTCCTTTGCCCCAAGAGCTCCATCTTCTAATAACTGGGGCTCTGCAGCAGCCACAGTCATGAAGGACATCAGTACCTCCCCAAGCATTGTTAGTGGAGGTAACAGCTATGCTCTGCTAGGACCACATCACAGCAGACCATGCTTCATTTGGGTCATTTTTCTTTAAGAAAAATACAGGAAGAAAGGAAAAAAAGAAAGAGGAAGAGAAAAGAAAGGAAGGAAGAGAGGGAAGGAAGCGGGGAGGGGAGGAGGAAAGAAGGGAAGAAGGAAGGGAGGGAATGAAAGAAGGAGGGGAATAGATAGGAAGAAAAGAAGGAAAGGAAAAAAAAAAAGAAAAACAAGTGTATGCTCTTTTGGAATTCAGGCTCCTTACTTTACTATCTCTGATAGTGTAAAATATCTCTCTAACACAAATACTACATGCTGTTATTGTAATATTTATCTAAAAAGAAGGAAAAGATAAGAAAATTTAGAGAGCAAAGTTTCCAGACTCCATTGATTATTTAAGAAACCAAATAGACAAATTAACTTCAATGGTTCAGTACAACAACTTTGATTAATATACTTAAGGGTTAAACATTTTTTTCTTGTTACTATGGTAGTGCCACAAATCAAAAAGCAAAATAATACCATTGCTGAGAAGAAAATCACCTTACAGTTCTGGAGATAGATTTCTTTTTTCTATATTATATACAGATACTATATTATGTATTTTAAAAATATATAATTATATATTATATAGTTATAAAAATTATATATTTATATTATATGTTTATTAAAATTGTGACTTTATAATTCAAAATTTGAATGACCTTATTTATCAACCCAATCCACAGAAAAGCAAAGTTCCCAGGTAGTCTGTCATCATAAAGATCATGTATATAAGTAAATACTCAGTTGTTTCTAAAGAAATTTTCATATACCTAATCAGATTCATTAAGAGGCTTTTAAGATTTATTTGCTCATTTCTAACCAAAGCTAACATATAAATTCTAATGAATAATTATGTTTGGCTCAAAAGATGGAAGAATCAAACAAGTCATTTTAAGGCTCCAGACATGTAGTTTTTGTGTGATATACACAGAGTTTGGTTCACTTGGGAGCAGCAAAATTAGTCACTTGAGAGATTCATTAACTTGGATCCCTAAGGTACTGTTTAGTAAATTGCCTCTGTAGCCTTTCATAATGTAATACCTCATGTGAAGTACACTGTAATTAGCGTGTTTGGATCATTAAGAATAGAGTTATAGTAAATATTCTCCTCTGGATATTTCTGGGCTCATAAAATACAAAATTCCAACACTGTGAGGCCTAAGTTCATGTCAAATCATATCCACTCCACTCATTTTTTGGAACACATAGAACATACAAAATCACAAATGTGGATAAGGCATCCAGAGAGCATCTGTCCTACATGGCATCCAAAATGGTAGGGGCTCAAACAATGTGTTTTCCCTTATAATCGTCAAGTTGTAATTCCTCTGAATCTTTTCTTAAATTTTGTTTGTAGGTCTTTCTTCTGAATTTATAGCAAATAAATGCCTATCGATCTCATGAAGAAAAAAAGTTTCTTTAATGAATTTGAAGACACACTTGCATAAACTATGTCTTTGGGGAAGCAACACTATAGCAACCTCAGGTTCAAAATATTAAGCTGCATAGCTTTTCATATTGATATAAACGCTTTGCTTAACTTCTGTTCCTGACAAAATGGCAAAATATCATGGGCCCTTTCCCCAAACCAAATCCAGAAATGTCAGAAAGACAAGAGAAAGGTTAATGGATCTTGAAAAGATAAAAAAGGAAAAAAAGAAAATTCTGTGTGGATGTCTCCAGTGGGAAAGGCATGGAGAGTGAGTGGACATCTGGATGAGGAGGAGAAATATCGCACATGATTATAAATAACAGACACAGATAAAACAGAAGCGGCTTTGCACAGAGAATGATGAAAGTTGGCCATGAAATGAGGAGCTTGATTAACTTACCTCTCTGCACTTGAGGTCCAAAGAAAGTAAAAAATAATAAAGCAATGAGTCTAAGATGAGAGAATGAGCACATATGTTTACCTAACTTTACTATTAATATCAAATTGGAATAGAAAAACAAGAGTAAATTAATGTTACTACTAGAAAACAGGAAAGGAGTCATTCGTGGGACTTCTGGAATACACAAAGCAGAAGGGAACAAATTAACAAAACAAACAAAAATAACTGGAATAGAGATCTTGTGATCAACAGAAATTGTAAAAGAAGAACCGTGCCCTATAAAAAAATTACAGTGCAAATATAGCAGAGGCTGGAAATGGCAGCATGCCATGGGACTGTTGGGGCATAATGTAATGAATCCAATACCAATGTAAACATAAGTCAAATGTCCAGCCACAGTGTGTATTTCAAATAGAGAAAGATCTCAAAGTACAGCAGGAGAGCCACCATGGAGATTCCTAGTAAGAGGCCAAAGAGAAAAGCAGAAATATTCTGTAGGCTATTATAATGGATCCAATGATGAAAAAAAGAAATGAAATGAAATGAAAAAAAAAAGAATGGAAAAAAGGAAAAAGGAGGGAGAAAAAAAGGAAGAGGGAGGGAGAGAGAGAAGGAGGGAGGGAGGGAAGGAGGGGATCAGTCAAGCAGTAAAATTTGCTAAATCTCCTTATTGCCAGAATAATCCCTTACTTCTCAGTTGAAGGGATCTTTGTATTTTCATCTTGCTCCCTTCCTATGCAATTCAAAATCAGGTTCCCCTGTCCTTATGTGCCTACCTATGCTCTGCAACCAGTGGGAAATCCACGTGTGTATTCGTGAATCCAGGTCAGGATGCCTGCCTGCAACAGCCTGCCTTGGCAGAATTCAAGGGGAAAAAAAATGAATACAGGCTTTTTAATATTTCAAGATACATTCTTCTGGAAGAATATTCCTGAGTCTTTATACACTAAGCAACAATGGGTAATAATATATAAAAATAGCTAAGGAAAAAGAGAAAAACCTTAAATAATGGATGTCGAAACAGCAGCTAGTAAAATGTAGTCTTTGTTCCTCTTAACAGAACCTTCACAAGCTAGAATTAAAAGATCCTTAGCAAGTCAATATTCTTACATATGAGTACTTATCAAAAAACAACAGAGAATATGATCTTTAAGTGTGAAACATTTGAGGTATGGACTTTATAGAAACAGGTTTTGTTGTTTAAAGGGAGGTGCATTATTATGTTCTTGGATCACAAAGCCATATTGTAAAGTTATCAATTGTACTTAAATTAATCTATAAATCTAATTCAATTCCAACAAATATCCTTACATGACCTGGGCGGCGGGGGGTGGGGGGATGGGGGGGCAGGACATTTTGAGGAACACCATTGTATCAAAGGCATCTCAGATGGGGAGGCCCTCTGTGATCTTGCTGGAACTTGCCTAGAAATATTGTTGTGTTCTTCTCTGGTTCATGTCACGTTAGGGACTTTGAGAAGGTGTGTTAAAAGGACCTGGTCTAGAAGAATGGATTTACTTCCCAAAAGGCTTACTTTGTATGTAAAAGAACTATTAAAGAGATGAATTTCTTATTTGAAAAATTATTATCTTTATTATTGTAGTCATCGACATAATTAAGTCAATAGTGAAACTATATTCATCTTGCATAAAATTGTATTTCCTGCAATTTTAAAATTAGATTTCTTCTGTTTAATTAATTTTCAGAGAAGGAATTTTAAATAATAACTTCTTGAAGGAAAGTTTACAGAAGATTTATTTGCCTTCTTCACATCTTTTTTTGACTTCTATGTAAAATATGTCTTTATTTCAAAATGCAATAAAATGCTAATTGAAGATGTAATCAAATTATAAAATGGTCTAGACTAAGTGGACACAAATAGGTTTGTTTTCTCACTTTTGCCTTCAAATATGCTTTTCTGGATCTTTCTTTAATGCTGCTGGACACCATCTCAGGTAATCCCCATAGCTCATCCAGTCAGTTTCAAATATTTGCAGAGTTTTCTTTTTTTATATTAAACATTCCAGCCCCACATAGATCAAATTATCCCTCTGCTATCTTGTCAGTTCTTGTTTGTGTGTGACCAGTGATTCCACCGGACACCTGCAGGCTACTTCACAACCCTAGCTCCACCTGCTCCACCCTCATTTTGCCCCTTTGGGATCCTCCGGAGACCTGGAACAGGGGAAGGAAGAATGAGAGGTGAAGGGGGCAGTGGTCCTTTTACATAGCTGATGTTGCTAATGTATGGCTTCTCATGGAAGCTTTAGTTGGTTCTTCTGCACATTCCCTTTCAGTAGGCCCCTCGGTAATGCACTATTCCCTGATTTAGGTGATGTTCTCAGTAATCTTTAGCAACTCTCACTTATTTCACTGCAGTCCTCAAGATGTTGGTTGGCATCCCTTTCAAAATGAGTCATGTCACCCATCCTCCATTTGGTCCCAAGACAATTCATGCACCCTAGCTCTGCCAGCCTATGGAACTCCAGGCTGGTCCCAGCTTCCCTCTTTCCTCACTCTACCACTGGGAACAGCTCCAGGCAGCCTGATACCTATCAACTTTGCCAGGTAAATGTCTCTATGTCTCCCCAGCCTCCACAAGAAGAAAACCAGATGTTTCAATGCCCTGCTCCACAGCAGCCCACAGCAAGCCTACCCAGATCTGCAGCTCAGCAAATAGGCAGTCAGGAAGTAAGATGAAAGTCTCCTCAAATCTCTCTTAGGGGTTCTCTTTCTATCACATTCCCCATGCTTGAAGGGTACAATGAGAAGCATACCCACTCCACTTCACGCTTGAAGGGTACAATGAGAAGCATACCCACTCCACTTCACAACAGTGCTCTCTCTTCCCAAAATTTCTCCTCACATAATCTTGTCTAGGAATCTCTAAGCCTCTACTATTCAAATTGACGTTGTGTGATGAAGATGGATAGTCAAAGAACTAGGCTGCCTGCTGCTTATTTAGTCTGATGAGAATGTGTCCAACCACTATTTGGGCACTTACACTTAGTGTCTACACTTTTGGATTTCAGAAGAGACTCAGAAACAAGAGAAAATCCTATTTAATACTTCTCTTTCTCTCTCTCAGTCTCTGTCTCTCTGACTCTCTCTTTATCAACTTTAAATATACATATCTGAAAATAACTATCTCATTTTTTTAGGGCATACAGTAAGACTAAATTTCCCAGCCTTCTTTAAAATTATGTTGGGGCCATTTACCAGGATCTAGCCAAGCAGATATGGGCATAAGTAATGTATGCCATTTCCAGGTTTGACCATTAAAACCTCTGTTTCACTCTCTCTTCCCATTCTGTGGCAACCTTGAAAGTTACATGTTTAAAATGGCAGCACTTCAAGAGAGAGGAAGCCTGGAGTCACTGTGTGGAGGAGAGCTGCCACAAAAGAGCCTCCCAACCCACTTCAAACTGTGAAAAGAAGAAGAAATAAACCATAGCAATATTTTTGGACTTGTTTGTTATTGCAGCAGAGCCTATTCTACAATGCTTGTTACAAAAATTCCTACCCTGAAGGGAAGTGCTAATAGAAAAACCCAGAATACAAGGCATTGTCGATGGGATAAAGCAAAAAACATGATACATGGGGCTTGAAACATGACAATTTATGCTACACAGTGGCAAAATATTTGGTTAAACTGTCTCCTGCAATAATGTGAGATACAGACTATACGCCTGCTGTGAAAGCAGCTCTAGGAGAAGAGGGTGGGACAAATATGTGTGTTTTGGCTATTACTGCTCTGTATTTAACAAATTATTCCAAGAAATGGATGAGTTTAGGAAGGAATTGTCAAGTTTTCAAGTGATTATGTTGGGGAAAAAAAGAGCTTGAGACATTGTAAATTTGGAAAGCCTTGCTACCTTGGTGGGAAAGGATTTGAAGGAGGCTATAAGTAACAATTTGCCAAGGAAAAACAAACAAACAAACAAAACACTTCTCAACTGAGTAAAGCAAATCAAGGGAAAGGTAAGATTAAGAGTATGTCCTCCTCAGCCTCCTCACCTATTGTTTCCAGATAACCTGAAGTAGCTGTCATTAAATTGAAAGAGAACAGTTTAGAGGCACAAAAAGCAAAGAAATGAGTCAAACAATTTGTCTTTTTATTCCTAAGTCACAGCATCAAGAGAGACCATATCTCAACTGGACAGAACAGTTCATCATGTGAATATTCCTAACTCGCTATTACACTGGTTAAGACTATGAATTGTACGTCTTATGGCAAGGTTGAGAATGCTCTGAGTGCAAGGGAGAGTAAAAAGGGTACTTGGCAATCTTAGAGGTGAACTGTGGCAAAGACTCACCAAATCCATTTCTCCTCCCAGGCACACAGGAAGGTTACA
This sequence comes from Tolypeutes matacus, assembly GCA_026826555.1. NCBI lineage: Eukaryota > Metazoa > Chordata > Mammalia > Cingulata > Chlamyphoridae > Tolypeutes > Tolypeutes matacus. Next base: position 5,334,762 of record JAKSZT010053766.1, on the reverse strand, counting down.
TCTTTGAGACTCTTTTCCAGATCAATTGGGACCACGTGACTTAGTTTTGGCCATTAGGACATGGACAGAAATAAGGTACATCTCTTTCAGGCCTGATCATAAAACTCTATACTTGGTCTTTCTTAGCTTTATGTGGGAACTTTGGGGCCTATGTGTTTCACATGGAAGGAGCTGGATACCAGAATCACCACTTAAAGGATAACAACCAAGGAGAGTGTCTTAGAATTTGAAGTGACATAAGTGGGAAATAAAACTGTGTTGTATTAAACCACTGAGATTTTAGAATTTATTTATCACACCTACAAATCCTGGCCTTTTCTATTATGGTATCCTAATATTGAAAATGGTGATGAATTGTGTTGCTGCTAATGGAAGACCCTAAAAATATGAAAATGGCTGAGTTGAGGTGGGATTAGATATAGTGAGGATGTCAAACATGGAAGATGACTGCAATTCTTGAATTACTTTTGTTACCATGCTCAATATGTCTAGTGAAAGTTTATCAACTGCTTTTTTTCTTTTTTTCCAGATGAGCAAGATTTATCACATATCAAGTAGATGGCAATCTTTACCTGCAAGGCAAATATTCCTGGTGTTATCTGGGAGAATGTGGCAGTGAAGCAGTTGTTTAAATAGCCACCTGTTTTTGCTTGGGTTTCACATAATGTGTCATCCAAGTCTAATGTTCAGACTATTAAAAAAAGTTAGGTTTCTCTAAGATGCCTATCTAGAACCCCTTCCTGTCTAACACAGAGCAAAGCCTGGCTTTTTTCTCTTACACCACTCTGTTTTCTTTCTAGTTCCTTTCTCATGTGTAATTATTTAGATTTTTTAATGTGTTTACTTGTTTCATTTTTCTCTTTTCCTTATAACAAAGAAAGCTGAATGATGGCAGGGACTCTGTCTTCTTGTTAATCACTGTGTTCCCATTGTCTAGTACATGTCTAAAGCATAGTAGGTATACAAAATATATTTAAGTGAATGGATAAATGAAGGAATTAGTGAATGAATGAATGTTACTTACTGTGACCTCCATAAGGGATTTTAAGAGTCATATAAACTTTGGTCTCAGCCTACGTAAAACATGAGACAACTGATAAATATGTATATATATTAAGATGTTTCCCTTCTGCTTATGGAGACAGGAAGATCAATGCACCCTATTGCTAAAACCGTTTTTCCCTATGCTCCAGTTTGCTGATTAAGAATAGAAAGTCCCAAAAGCAGCTAGAAGATTAATTCTCCAACATCCCCAATACCTCCTGATGGGCCCAATCCTCTGCCTAAGTACCCCCATTTTTAAGCTCCTGTGTCCAGATATCCCCAAAAGTTGCAGGGGCTGCAAAGGCAATGAAACCTCTAATAAGTGAGTGCTGTCCAAGGCCCCCATGTGGGAACTCAGAATACTTCTGCAAGATGCAGATGGGCTGCAAGATTTGATCCATTATTATTTTCCTTTCACACTTCCCACATTTGAAATATCTTAGTTCTCTTTGCTTTTGGTAAACTTTTTTACTCTCATGAAATATTTCTCACTCAACAAAGCCTCTTGCTACTTTTTTTCCGTGGTAGAAGCTCATCACCAAAACAGGGTTTTAGAAAAGGGAGAAACAAAGGCGATGGGGGCCCAAGAGTGGGAGAAAAAAAGGAAAGGAAATAAGCTGAAAACCCTTTAAGAGTGAGGTCTGATTCTCATTAGAGCCATCTTTTTTATTCTTTTAGTCCCTGAAAACATAGACCTGCAGTTATTTTAATGGATGAACGAATTCATGCACTGCCTCCAAGAAGAATAAAATCTAAACCATACAAGGTAAATAATAGCCTAATCTATTCTTCTATGTCCAAAGGAAGAGATTCCACAATTTTCTGTCTCCAAATTTACATGAAGAAATCATTTCTTGCTACTACCTTAGATTCCTTTCTTTCTTTCTCTTTTTCTTTCTTTCTTTCTTTCTTTCTTTCTTTCTTTCTTTCTTTCTTTCTTTCTTTCTTTCTTTCTTT